>PITA01002145.1:107312-170162 GCA_004023965.1 Spilogale gracilis | reverse complement strand
TACAGTGTTTTTTCCTCATCTCTTATCACAGTCTTGGTTTAAAATCTAATTTGTCTGACATAAGGATTACTACCCTAGTATTCTCTTGATGTCCATTAGCATGACAAATGGTTCTCCACCCCCTCACTATCATTCTGGAGGTGCTTTGGGTCTAAAATGCATCTCTTGCAGACAGCATATGGATGGTTCTTGCTTATTTATCCAATATGATACCCTGTGTCTTTTGACTGGGCATTTAGCCCATCTACATTCAGAGTAACTACTGACAGATAGGCATTTAGTGCCATTGTATTCCCTGTAAAGTCATTGTTTCTCTGTATTGTCTCTCTCCTTTTCTGGTCTATGGTACTTTGGGCTCTCTCTTCACTTAGAGGATCCCCTTTACTATTTCTTGCAGGGCTGGTTTAGTGATCACAAATTCTTTTAATTGCTATTTGTCCCGGAAGCTTTTTCTCTCTCCTCCTACTTTGAATAACATCCTTCCTGGATAAAGTATTCTTGGCTGCATCTTTTTCTCATTTAGCATCCTGAATATATCATGCAGTCCTTTCTGGCCTGCCAGATCTCTGTGGATAGTTCGGTTGCCAGTCTAATGTTTCTACCCTTGTAGGTTAAGGTTAAGGTTGTCCTGAGCTGCTTTCAGGGTTTTCTTTGTTTCTGAGATTTGCAAGCTTCCCTATTATATGTCTATTTAATAGGTAGTGACCTATTTTTATGAATTCTGAGGGAGGTTTTCTGCTTCCTTCCCCAGATTAGACAGGGTCTTGGCTAGGATTTGCTCAAAAATACCTTCAGTCTCTCTCTTTCCCTCTTCTTCTGGGATCCCAATTTTTCTAATATTGTTTCACTTTATGGTATCACTTACCTCTTGAATTTTCTCCTCATGATCCAATAACTGTTTATTTCTCTTTTTCTCAGCTTGTTTACTCTCCATCATTTTGTCCTCTATATCACTAATTCTCTCTTCTACCTAATTTATCCTAGTAGTTGGAGCCTTCATTTTTTTTATTGCATCTCAGGGTTTGTTTGTTTTTTTTTATTTTGACTGGATTAGATTTTAGATTTCTGCAGAAAGAGATTCTCTACTGTCTCCTATGCTTTTTTCAAGCCAGCCACTACCTTTATAATTGTCATTCTGAAATCTAGTTCCAACTTAATCCATACAGATTAAGTCCCTGCAGTTAGTACTGCCTCCTGTTCTCTTTTTTTGTGGTGAGTTCTTCCATCTTGTCATTCTGTCCAGGGAAAAACAGAGGAACAAAAGAACAAAATGCCAAAATGGCAACAATGACCCCCAGAGAAATATATACTAAACAAATCAGAAGAGACCCCCCCAAAAAACCTTTTTAATTAAAAAAAGAATATAATCAGATAGATGAACAGACCAAAGGAATACACTGGATCCTCTGTGTGTTTTGGTCTGTTTGTTAAAAGAAAGTACATCTCAAAATTGAAAAGAAAGAAAACTTATATAAATACAAAAATAGAATTAAATACAAGGAATGGTAAGAATGTAAGTGTATGATGAAAATTTAAAAATTTTTCTAAAAAAAGAGTTCATAATATAAGAAACTGGTTAAAAAAGGATAGTGGAAAAAATTAAAACTGAAAGACTGTAGAATTTGGGGGTGAAAAAAAACCCCATAAATTCTATATACTACTTTCCCAGGGCACCGGAGTTTTGCAGTTCTCTATGATCAGAAACTTGGTGTTAGCTGGATGTTCTTGTTGATCTTCTGGGGGAGGAGCCTGTTGCATTGAATTCACAGGTGTCTTTGCCCCGGGAGGAACTGCACTGTCCTTCCCAAGGGAGCTGGGCTAAGTAAGCTACTCCTGATTGCTCTATGTGGCTTTTATTCTTTGAAGGCTTTCTGTGTCTTTTAGAGGATGAGGATGAGAATGGAAACGGAGGACTCCCAATCTCCAGTCCCGAAGCTGAAAGTTCTGGGCTCCCACTCCTCAGTGCATCCTCAGGAAAAAGCTGGCAATCACTCTGGTCTCCAAAGGCACACGGTGCTATGTGTATGACCCCATTTCAAGTCTCCAAACTCTGCAAACTCCTGTGGTGTGCACTCACACAGCTCCTCCCAGGGGAGGGAAGGCAGTCTCATTGAGGTTCTGCCCCTTGCTGGGCCCTTGCTCAGAGAGTGGTCATCCAACCAAGCTGTGGTTCCAGGTTTATGGCAACCCTGAGCTGCAAGCCCATTCCTGGGGTCACTGATCATGGCCGGCTTCCCTCTCTGATGCCTCGGAACGCTGCTGCACTCAGGCACCCCTGATCATCCTGTGACCCGAGGGACCCTGAGACCACATTGTTCCACCTAGGATTCTGCCCCACTTTTCCACCTAAGTGCCTTTCAGGAAGGTACGTCCCTCACTGGAGCAGACTTTTACTGACTTTGAACTCCACTGCAGTATTACTTTCTGCTGTTGGCTTAAATAGGCTCCTTCTACCTTCAGTTTATCTTTCCATTATCACCTCGGATCCAGTTCTCTGCAACTCCTACCTTGCAGAAAGTAGTTGCTTTTCTGTTTGCAGAGTTGCAGCTATTCTTTTCTTGGATCTCTGGCTGAGTTCACAAGTATTCATAATGATTTGACAACTATCTAGTTGAATTCCTGGAACCAAATAAAACTAAGATCTCCTACTCCTCTGTCATCTTGGACTATCCAAAATCACTATATTCTTGCCAATACAATTATGCCTGCCTATAAGACCTGATCCAGATTTTTCAAAAATGTCAATGTCAAGAAAAAGAAAATAGTAAGGGAAGTTCAAGATTAAAAGAGAATGAAACACAGGAAGATATGATCTTTGAATCTTTTTTTCTTTTTTAAAGATTTTATTTATTTGACAGAGAGAAACACAGCCAGAGAGGGAACACAAGCAGGGGGAGTGAGAAAGGGAGAAGCAGGCTTCCTGCCGAGCAGGAAGCCCGATGTGGGACTCAATCCTGGGTCTCCGGGATCATGACCTGAGCCGAAGGCAGTTGCTTAACCAACTGAGCCACCCAGGCGCCCCGATCTTTGAATCTTGTGTCTATAATTCTTTCCAAAGTTACAAAGGACTTTATTAGAATAATTGTGGAAATTTAAATATGGATTGTACAGTACATGATAGTAGTGTAATAATGACACACTTCTAGGCTGTGATAATAGTGTTATGATTATTTAAGGGAAGATCCTAGTTCTTAGGAGATATGTACTCTGACACTTAGGGGGAAAATGTTACCATATTTGCAGGAATAGCTGAATGTAGATGAAGTATATATTGTTCATTGTATTACAGTTTCAAATTTATGTAGGTTTAAAAATATTAAAGGTATAGCAACCAAAAAGTACATGCTATATGTATTATAAGGCCCCGATAGGATATCTTCTATTTCTCTTTATTTGAACTCTTTATTGTATTTGCTCTGATTATAAAACATTACAAAACAAATTAAGACATAAAGCCACAGGTATGATGAATCTAAATTCCACAATCCCCCATAAAGAAATGACTTCTACTAATATTTTGTTGTCTATCCTAACTCTTGTTTCATGAATACATGCATATCCTTTTATTTGTAGAATATCTATTTTAAGCCAATATTTACAAAACATTGAAGTTATTATTATATATAAACATACACCTTCCCCCCCAACAACACATCAAAAAAGGTTGACCTACAGCATCATTTTCATTGTTGTGTAGTACATCATTATATAGCCATACGGTAGTTGACTTAACCAATCCTTATCTCCCTCAGTTTCACTTAAGAATATTTCTATTTTGATTTAAGAGACATATACATTCCCTTGGACACCTGTGTGGCTCAGTTGGTTAAGTGTCTGCCTTTGGCTGAGGTCATGATCCCTGGTCCTGGGATCAAGTCCCACGTCAGGTTCCCTGCTCCGCGGGGAGCCTGCTTCACCCTCACCCTCTGCCCTCCCCTCACCTATGCTCTCTGCTCTGTCTCTCAAATGAATAAATAAAATCTTTAAAAAAAAAAAACAAAAAAAAAAGAAAGAAAAGAAACATACACATTTCCTTGAAGTCTTATCTCTTTTATT
The DNA here is from genome assembly GCA_004023965.1 of Spilogale gracilis. Lineage (NCBI taxonomy): Eukaryota > Metazoa > Chordata > Mammalia > Carnivora > Mephitidae > Spilogale > Spilogale gracilis. The sequence continues at coordinate 166,106 of PITA01002145.1, read as the reverse complement.
TTCCAATATACATAAGAAGCACAGCATTACACCATTGCTGGAGTTTGAGATGGATGAAATGATAAATCAACATGATAAACCCTCCAGAAAATGGTGTGTAACATATATTACTCTAATGGAAAATTTTTTTTCAAGGCTCCAAGATATACTTATTTTTATATGTAAGAGTTCCCTTACCCTTAGCCCCAGCTCCTGAAATAAGCCATGCACATTTCACTTGCAATTCCTTGCTCAATTTCCACCCGCCTTTGTAACCATGGGCTTCTAACCTGGAAAACCTTATTCCTGGGCACCTGGGTGGCTCAGTGGGTTAAGCCTCTGCCTTTGGCTCAGGTCATGATCTCAGGGTCCCGCATTGGGTTCTCTGCTCAGCAGGGAGCCTGCTTCCTCCTCTCTCTCTGCCTGCCTCTCTGCCTACCTGTGATCTCTCTGTCAAATAAATAAATAAAATCTTAAAAAAACACACACACAAAAAAACACCTTATTCCTTCCACTCTTGATTCAAGCCCTTAAGTTGTAGTTGTCCTGTCAATGCAAGAAAAAATAGAGGATTTTGACCCTAAGGAAAATATTGAACAAAGAGACAAGCACTGAAACAAGGCAATGATGGTGGAGCACTGGCAAAGGAATATGTGAGATGTTACAGGAAGAGGGTGGCAGCATACAGGGAAGAGAATGCTTTCTGTTCCAAGAGACAATCTGTACCAAGAAATGAAAGTGGGGCGCCTGGGTGGCTCAGTTGGTTAAGCAACTGCCTTTGGCTCAGGTCATGATCCCACAGACCCGGGATCAAGTCCCACATCGGGCTCCCTGCTCAGCAGGAAGCCTGCTTCTCCCTCTCTCGCTCCCCCTGCGTGTGTTCCCTCTCTGGCTGTGTTTCTGTCAAATAAATAAAATCTTAAAAAAAAAAAAATGAAAGCAGATATGACTGAATTTTTTCGAAAACTGAGCTATTGGCTATGACTAAAGAGAAGAGTTGAGGGTCGGGGAAGCATACTGCCATGCTAAGAATGCGTTTCATGGGGTTTTTGAATTGACTTATGTGTTAAGCAATTTTTCCTTAATTATATTCCTGAAAAGTGGAAGAGAAGTTTCCTTTTTATACTATTATCCAGTTTTCCATTTAAAAACTATCTCAGTAAATTTCTTTTTTCCTGAAGAAACAGACTTTTCTCTGAATTTGCATGTGGTGTAAACAGTATATGGCTCCACAGTGTCATGTAGCATAAGCTTCTCAATTGCTACCATGTTCTATTCCCTTTTTAAACAAGCATCAAAAACATTAACCGCTAATGATTATGATACCTGCCTTTGTGGATAGCAGGTTTAGTTTAAGCTACAAAATGTCATGGAAAAGAATTAAAAATTTTACAACTTTTTGTTTTATTTTCATCATCAAGTATTGTGGAACACAAAAATCCAAAGTATTTTTTTTCATTTGGCAAGCTATTTCCAATAGTTTTTTTTTTTTTTTTAAATATATAAGAATGAAGAACTACCAGTCAAATGCAAAAAAACATCAAGCTATATGGTTCTTTTTGATACAAGAAAGCACCTTTGAAAAACCTGGAGCTGGGAAGCCTGGGTGGCTTATTCAGTTAAGTAGCTGCCTTCAGCTCAGGTCATGATTCCAAGGGTCTTGGGATTGGGGACCAAGTCAGGCTCCCTGCTCAGTGGGGAGTCTGTTTCAACCCTCTCCTCTTGCCCCTCCCCCCTGCTCTCTCTCTCAAACAAATGAATAAAATCTTAAAAAAAAAAAAAAAAGCTTAGGCAAGAGTCTTCAAGAAAATATGTATTATCCATTGCTTTGAATGCTTTCAGTTTCAACAAGGTCACAACCTCAGATTACCAAATTTTCAAGAAGTTTCCCCAACAGGAAGTTTTCCTTTACCAATCAGAACTTTCTTCCCAGAGAACAAGCCTTAAAATACTTGATTCAGGCAGAAGTTTCACTCAGAGGAAGTGTGAACAGAGGGGTGGGTAGAGAAACAGAAAAGGAAAGTGTACTCTCTGAACAAACTGACAAGAAGTTCATTCATAACCTGGCTGAAACTGGCAGCAATTCTGGGGCCACAGCTGTTAAGTTACCATTTCAAGTGATGCTGGAAATCCACAGACTGCTTGGACCATGCCACCAACCTTGAAAGGGAAATTAGACACAGACAACTACAAAAACTTGTGCTAGATGAAATGCTTCCTCAAGGCAACAGTCAAGAAAGAACAATAATTTCTTTCCCTTTTTAAGACTGATTTATTTTAGAGTAGGGGGAGGGACAGGAGCAAGAGAAAATCCTGAAGCAGGCTCCTCATTGGGCACAGGGCCCCAACACAAGGCTCTATCCCAGGACCCTAACTGAGATTATGACCTAGCCAAAACCAAAAGACGTTTAACCAACTGAGCCACCCAGGTACCCCATGAACAAAGATTTCTACCCACAGTTCTATAAAACACTTCCAAAGATGAGCTCTTTATTTATTTTCCAAATAAATTAAAGGGGAAAAGAGTATCTCACAATGGTAAAAAGGAGAAGAAACTGACATGTGTTACATAAATTAATAATTAACATAAAACTCTGTACTGTCACTTTCAAAAATACATAGAGGAAAATGTTGCTAGAGAAATTTGATATTAGTTAGCAAGTAAGTCACTAGAGAGTTGAAGATGTCTTTTTTGGCCTGCTTTTAAACTGTCAGTTGCATTTTATCAGACTCCCATGACTGAATACTTCAGGACAGAAGCACACTGAGCACAGCAAACTGTCACAGCCTTAGACTCTGCCCTTGATTAGTAGCTCTTCTCATTTCTTCCCATTTCTTCTCATTTCTTCCGAGTGTTTCAAAAGACACTGTTGAACATTCAACTTGCTTTACAGGGGACTTTTTTTTAAAGACAAAGTTACCTTATCACCCTAAAGCTAATTTTTGTTGTTGTTGTTATTTCTTCTTTAGGATATACCTAAAGAATATCCTTTAGAGCAACAAGATTACATCATCTTTTTTGAAAAAACCAAAGTCAAGGAGAATGAGCCAAGGCAATAAACTTCTATTTGGAAGTTACCTGGGTTTTTACTCATTTGGTTCCTATTCATAATTATATGACTCTATGAATAAAGAAATTAGTTAGGTCCTCAGAGAACTTATTCTTTGTTAAAGTAAGTGACTATTAAAACAATGTAATACACAGCATCATAGTGACTACAGTTAATAATACTATATTGTGTATTTTAAAGTTGCCAAGACAGTGGATCTTAAAAGTTCTTATAACAAGAAAAAAATTTCTGTAACGATGTATGGTGACAGAAATCAACTAACTGTAGTGATCATTTTGCAATACATACAAATATCAAAACATTATGTTGTATATCTGAAATATCATATATCAACTGTACCTCAATAAAAACAAAACAAAAAGAAACAATGCTATCCCACAGTCATTTTTTAATAAACAACTTACAAGCTTCTTTAAGCAGCTTTTTACCTCAAACATAACTTTTATTCAGTTGCATTTCATATAAATTTGCCTCAGAGAAAAATGTCCCAATATTGCTTACTTATTTTGAAAACTAACAGGCCAGAGGAAGAAATATCTTTGATCATTCAGTTAAATAAATAAATCATGGGTACTTCCTACATCTAAAAGCAAGGAGTATATAGCAGTAAATGAGACAGATAAGGACCCTGGCTTTCAAGAGAGAGAAATAATAGGCAAATAATTATATAAGATACCTTCAAGTATCTTATATATACAAATGCTATAAAATATATTTGAGAGAAAGCAATGAAGAGGTAGTCAGAACAGTGCTGGTATTTGTAATCTACTGCTATTGTGAAATAATATAGCTCACTGATTTGGAGCTGCAAATATTAAGATACTATTAACATCTTTGAAATCTGAGTATTACAGTCAATTGTGACTTAAAATTACCATGTTTTAGAAATACATATAATACATTTTGACATCAACGGCACTATTACATTTACAGTCAACTGATTTTTTAAAAAGGTGCCAAGAAAATTCCATGGGAAAGAAATAGTGTTTTCAACAAATGGTGCTGGGACAACTGGATATCCTCACACAGGCAAAAAAATTAATGAGAAATACTATCTCAAACAATACAAAAAACAAGACAAAACAAAACAGATCAAAGACTTAAACGTAAGACCTAAAAGTATAAAATGATTAAAAGAAAACAGGAATAAACCTTCAAATCTTAGATTAGACAAGATTTTGGAAACCAAAATCCAAGAGATAAAAGGTTGATAAACTGAACTTAATCAAAATTTAACACTTTTCAGCTTCAAAAAAGATCATTAAAAAAAAGTGAAAAGACAACTCACAGCATAGGAGAAAATATCTGCAAAGCTTATGTTCAATAGGAGACCTGTATCCATAATGAACACACACACACACCTCCTTGTAATTTAAGAATAAAAAAACATTAAAAATAGGCAAAGAACTTGAACAGATTTTTCCCCAGAGGGGATATACAGATGGCCAGCAAGTACATGAAAAGATGCTCAACATCACTAGCCATCAGGTCTACACAATTCAAAAATCATATTGAAATATCTCTTCACATTCACTAGGATGGCTATAAGATAAAATATGTCCATAAGAAGGTGCTGAAACTGGAATCCTCATATATTGCTAGTAGGAATGTAAAATGGTGTGGTGTGGCCAATTTTTTAAATAGTTTGGCAGTTTCTTTAAAAAGTTAAACACAGAGTTACTATATGACCCAGTAATCCCACTCCTAGTATCCATCCAAGAGAAATGAAAACATATGTTCAGACAAAGACTTGCACATAAATGTTCACAGCAACATTTACAGTAACTAAAAAGTAGAAGCAGCCCCAATGTACACTTACTAGTGAATGAATAAACAAGGGTTCAAGAATGCTACTGGACAATAAAAGAGCAAAGGAGCACTGACACATGTAACCACATGGATGAATTGCCAGACACAAAAGACCGCATAGTGCATAATTCTACTTCTATGAAATAACCAGAGAAGGGAAACACATAGACCTAAAAAGTAAGGTCTGTAATTGCTCAGGGTTAGGGGTGCAAATGGGAGAGTGGCTAACAAAGAACATGAGGTGTTTTGGTTTTTTTTTAAAGTGAAGGAAATGCTCTGGAATTCGATTATAATAATATCTTACTGTAAAACTCTATAAACATGGTACAATTCACTGAATTGTACACTTAAGAACTGTACACCAATGAATTTTTATGGTAGATTACATCTCAATAAAGCGATTTTAAAAAACGAGTAAACTTGTCAAGTGCAAAGGTAACTGCAATACTGAGCAAAGATGTATGTATATAATAAAGACTGCTTTTCAAAATTAACAAAAATAAACATGCATTAGTAGGGTAACAGATCAAAAATAAGAATAGAGAATACAAAAAAAAAAAAAAAAAAGCAGAGCTAATAAACACATAAGAAAAGACTTAAACCTCCCTAGAAATCAGAAATACAAATTAAAACATAAATGTTTCACCTGTGGGACTAAGCAAAACTAAGAAAGTTTGGTTCAGGGATAGGCTGTATCATTTTTTCCTACTTAGCAAATATGTATCCGAAGTATGTTAAAATAACACATCTCGGGCACCTGAGTGGCTCAGTGGGTTAAGGCCTCTGCCTTCAGCTCAGGTCATGATCGCAGGGTCCTGGGATCGAGGCCCACATCGGGCTCTCTGCTCAGCAGGGAGCCTCTTCCTCCTCTCTCTCTGCCTGCCTCTCTGCCTACTTGTGATCTCTCTCTCTGTCAAATAAAGTCTTTAAAAAAAAAAAAAACACATCTCACTGGCTTCAAAGTTTCAATTTTTGAAAACCTAAATAGGTGGTGCCTGGGTGGCTCAGTTGGTTAAGCGACTGCCTTCGGCTCAGGTCATGATCCCGGAGACCCAGGATCGAGTCCCACAAAGAGCCCCACATCGGGCTCCCTGCTTGGCGGGAAGCCTGCTTCTCCCTCTCTCACTCCCCCTGCTTGTGTTCCCTCTCTGGCTGTGTTTCTCTCTGTCAAATAAATAAAATTAAAAAAAAAAAAAAAAGAAAACCTAAATAAATAAAAATATGAACAAAGACTTAATAAACATGCTCAAAGCTTTGTTATAATAGCTTCTAAAAAGCAACAAAATGCCCCCACAGAACTGGAAGCAGATTAAGCAAATTATAATTTTATGTGTACACACACATACACACATGTATCTACACAGGCCACAGGGTACATACAGAAACATATCACACATACACATACAATATATCCTATGGTCACTAGTTTCCTGGGTGGTTGGGATTTGGGAAATTTTCTTTTCTTTTTACCTCTTGGTGTTTCCTCATTTGTTCGGCCAACGAATATGAGTTATTTACATGTTTTAAAAGGTGGGGGAGAAAGTAGTATGAATATGTATCAATCTTCACATATAAAAGCTTTAATCAGGAGCTTCTACATCCTCCCCTTTCCCCTTTTTTTGAGAGAGAGAGAGAACACAGGCTGGGGAGGGGCAAAGAGAAAGGGAGCAAGAGAAGTCAAAGCAGGCTCCACACCCAGCACAGAGCCTGATGCGGGGCTTGACCTTACCACCCTGAGATCATGACCTATGCTAAAATCAAGAGTTGGACACTTAAGCAACAGGTGCCCCCTACATCCTCTCCTAATCAACTTTATGTCTATATTTTCAACTCCCACAGAGAAAGCAGTTTTAGTTCATAAAATTCAAGAATACTTAATAAATTGAGTAAGCATTACTATTCCTACTCCTCTATTCTATGTTTAAATTCCATGTTGAGAGTCAAATTATAAAGCAGATTACAAAAAGTAATTCATTAAAAAATCAAAATTCTAGATATTACTGAAAACCAAAATGGAAGTTAATGATTTCTTTGACTTAGTAACAAAATAGTTTCTTAAACTATGATAGATAATATGTAGCAGTTATATATCAGTATTAAAGGGACATTTGCTTTATAAACTTCAAAATGTCTTTAAAGGTCTCTAGGAGCATAACTGTACTGACTTAAAATGACATACAATAAAAATCCCTACATTCAAAATGTTTGGATTTGCAGACAAATAAAAAACTAGTTATTTGTGAATATAAAAGTAAGTTCTGAAATCACAATTTAGAAACCTGAGAAAGTTTACTAATTGACAGAGGTGTCGAAAAACATTTTACATAAAATTTGATTGTTTTCCAAAAGCAAACAAGAGTCAAAAGCAGAGCCAGAAGAAAACATGATGAAGCTTGTTTCCCTGGGATTTGTATTTACTTATTTACTGAACTAGACTACAACAAAGAATCAAGACCTCCTCCTTCCATGAGCAATTCTGATGGGTCTGTGGGAGCCAGCACAAAGAATACAGGCCCTTTGAAAACATCTATTGCTTTATGAATGCTGGTTTGTTTCCTCCTAGCAATGGGAAGGAAATGATCCTGAAAGCTTCCAATAGTTTAAAACAAGAACTCTTTACTGAAGATTAAAAAAAAAAAAAAAAAAAAGGCCAGGTCAATGTTAATCTTAAAATAATGGATATGAGTCAGGTCAAAGTGAGGCAGGAAAAAGATGGGTTTTAAAGGGTCATATAAGTTTAGTTTTGATGAAACATTTAAAGTGTTAAGATAACAACTAACTGCTTGTGTTATTAGTTGACTAGTAAGAAAGGAAATGGATTAATTGGATTAACTGATTTCTAGGTTACCTCCTAGCTGTCCAACTGCAGAAAGGAATGTACCAACAAATGACAGGTTACATCAGAAGAAACAATTTCATAAAAAAAAAAACAAAATTCCTGGGGCACATGGGTGGCTCAGTTAAGTATCCAACAAAGGACTATTACTTTCAGTTCAGGTCCTGATCATAGGGTTGTGAGATTAAGCCCTGCTTTGGGCTCTGTGCTGGGCATGGAGCCTGCTGAAGATTCTCTCTTTCCCTCTGCCTCCACGCACATGTACTCTCCAAAATAATAGTAGTAGTAGTAATAATAATAATAATAAATTTAAAAAATAAAAATTCCTGGGGGCAATTTGGCTAGCTCAGTAGGCAGCGTATACAACTCTTGATTTCAGGGTCATGAGTTCAATCCCCACCATAGGCCTTAAGCTTACTTAAAACAAAACAAAACAAAAAGCCCTTAAAATAAATATATTTTGTCTTAAACAAGGAAGGGAGACTACTTTTTGTGTGTGTTTTTGACTTTCTAATCTGCAGTCCTGTCACAGCTATAGAGATACCTAGACAGAACTCAGAAAGAAAATGCACAAAGAGGACAAAGCCAAACTTAAGCAGTTTTAAGACTGCCTCATTATTTTAATTGTAATTTACAAATTGAATGACACAGAGGCCAGACAGCAGTTAAAAGTTTTCTATTTTCTATTAAATACAAAGTGTAGTAGTAACATCCAGAAAATACTCCACAGCTGTTTTTCTTGACCACAGAACTGGCAAGTCAGTTTGTGGGTTTGCCCACAGCCTAGGGCCAAGCCCTTCTGGGAATAAGTGGTTTAAGTGTTCTAGCAAGCTGTTTTGGGTAGGCAAAGGGATAAACTGACTTCTGACCTTCTCTAAGACAGATACTGTAGTGAGAAGTGACATTCATTCACTGAATTTGGAATATAAACATAGGAGCTTCTCCTTTTAAGGGACAAATTTTTTAAAGACTTTATTTATTTGATAGAGAGAGACACAGTAAGAGAGGGAACACAAGCATAAGAAGTAGGAGAAGGAGAAGCAGGCTTCCTCCTTCTTTGAGCAGCGAGCCCAATGCGGGGCTCAATCCCAGGACTCTGGGATCATGACCTGAGCTGAAGGCAGACACTTAATGACTAAGCCACCCAGGTACCCCTTAAGGGACATATTTTAAAAAATCATGCAGTAAAGCCCATATTTCTAAACAGAGATTTTGGCCAGGTGCTACACGCTTTCCTCCCTCAAAGCAGATCACCAGTCTAAGCTTTTCAGAAAATACTCACCATTGAGAATACTAGGCAGTAGATACTCACATTGAGAATACTAGGCAGTAGCCAATTCATTCATAACATCTGCTTTACAGAAGAGGAAAGCATGTTGCAAGGAGAGGATTTTCCCAAATGTCACTGTAACGGGTCAAATGCAAACCCAAACATAATCCATTTAAGAATATCTGTAATTATCTTTATTTCTTTCATTTTCCATAATTACTCACTTCCCTGCAGCTGTTGTATGGGTATGATATAAACAACCCTTTCTTCCCTTGTGTACCTCTTCATCATTTATAAAATACCTTCAGACATCATGTCATTTGATCCCCACAATAACTCCTGGGGGAAGGTATGTTTATTTAACAAATGGGAAAAACTGAGCCTAGCAAACAAGTCAATTGCTCAAGGTCACATCTAAGGAGTATGAGCCTACCTCTCTCTTCTAAGTCAAACTTGCATTCCTCACACTTGCGGAGCCAAAGCAAAAAGATCAAGAGAGGGAAGGAACATAAGGTCGACTCTGACAAGCATGGCTCTTGCCCTAAAGTGGCTTATAGTATAAAGAGTGTCCAACAACAAAATATAGTAATAGAAAAATGCCATTATGCCCAAAGATCTCCTTGTCCTAATCTCCAGAACTTTACACGTGAAAGTGTCTTCACATGGCAAAAGGAACTTTCCAGATGTGATTAAATTAAGAATCCTGAAGTGGAAGATTATTCTGGATTATTTTAGTAGGCCCACTGTAATCACAGGAGGGGGCAGAAGAGTTAGGGTCAGATGATGTAGCCTGAGAAAGACCAGATTAGCCATTGCTGGGATGTGGGTGTCTTTTAGAAGCTGGAAAATGTATGAAAACAAATTCTTCCCTCAAGCCTCCAGGAGGAAGGCAGTACTACCAAAACCTGGTTTTAGTCCAATTTGCATTTTGGACATCTGACCTCCAAAACTGAAAATAATAAATTTGTTCTATTTTTAAGCCACCAGATTTAGGGGCACCTGGTGGCTCAGTTGGTTAAGCATCTGCCTTCAGCTAAGGTAATGATCCCAGAGCCCTGGAATCAGGTCCCACAGGCTGCCTGCTCAGTAGGAAGCCTGTTTTTCCCTCTCCTACTCTCCTTCCCCTCTGCTAGCGCACGCGCGCTCTCTCTCTCTCTCATGGTCTATAATATATTTTAGACTATTTTTACTTCCTAAAACACATTAATCTTAAATTAAAGCATATGTTAAAGCTTTGCTTAAGTCCTGCTTTTCCACATCACATTCAGATAAATTAACTATGTTTTCTACATATCAATCATCTTCCCATAAGACAAATCACACCTCAAAATGATTTTTCATTTTCATTTTCACTAATTTTACAATGGTTTAAAGTTCATATTATTCTTCCAATTTAGAGAAAAATCCATTTCAGCCATTATGCAGACCTTGGTTAAAACCTAGTCATTAGATCAATGGGTTTAAAAATCCAAGAGGGCAACTATTTCAAAGCAAGCTGTACTATTTCAGTCATTATCCAAATACGTAAAATAAGACACTAGGTTTTCCTTTCTACATCCCAGTTTTGACTGTTTACATATAATGTCAAGAAAATCAGCAAGAAAAGAAAAATAAAGAAGTCACACAAAAGGACACAACTAGGAATGCAATAAAGGTTATGTTTAGAAGTTAACAATAAAAGACGGCAAGCAAAAGTCAACAGATTGAAACAAAAATAACACAATGTGTTTGAAAGCTAAATTTCATAAATCCAAGAGATAAAAAATTTTAGGCTGAGGTTTCCTTTTACTACAGGCTCACTCATACATAAGTATCATTCAAAAATCAAAGTAGCAATTAAGCTTGCCATCTTACACTCAATTTTCTACTAAATTAAACTTTCAATCCTGTATTTTCAACCCTATATTTTTCCTTACTGTTTAAAAGGCACTAGGTACAATATTTTGAGGATGTCCATGATAATATCCATCATTTCATATAACTTATATATAACTGTACTAAAAATGACTAATAAAATGATAATAGTATATATGTAATATATAATATAATTATATTATAAAATTATATAAAAATATATAATATACAGAGGTGCCTGGGTGGCTCAGTTGGTTGGGCAACTGCCTTCAGCTCAGGTCATGATCCTGGAGAACCAGGATCGAGCCCCACATCGGGCTCCCTGCTCGGCGGGAAACCTGCTTCTCCCTCTCTCACTCCCCCTGCTTGTGTTCCCTCTCTGGCTGTGTTTCTCTCTGTCAAATAAATAAAATCTTTAAAAAAAAAATATATATATATATATATAATATACAATATAATATAATTAACAAATTGGGTACTAAAAGTGTTATTTTCTCTGTGATGTTCATGTCAAATCTACGTAGTATGGCAAAGTACCAAGATCTATCCACTGAGCTCTAGATCCTTTTATTTTTAATACAGTGCTCTGTATGGGTTAGGCTTTATGGTCACTGGATTTGGTTGGGCTGCTGGTTTAGAGTAGATTTTAAATTCACTTAGATGTCTTCAGCTTACTTTCAACTTTATTTCTCATCATGTCCTCGGTGGCTTATTACCCTCACACTATACATAGAAATTTGATATTCTGATACTCACATAGATTCCATACACATGGGTCATCCAGAATTACTTTTCCTTTATAAACATCTTTTACCAATCTATGCACCTACTGTTTCCTCTACATGAAATCTTCTTCTACATCTGGTGAACTCCATCTCCTTTTTCATTAGCTAGCTCAAATATCACCAACTGCTTCGAAGCCTTCTTCAAAGGTGCCAGCAGAGTTCGATATCGACTTCCCAGTTATGTTTTCTTTATTTTGGTATAAATGTATTTGTGTCTCCTACTCAAAGTTGAAGTAAAATAAATGTAGATTGGTCTTCCAAACGTATTTTTGAAATCTTCCCTCCACCCCCACTACCCAAAATCAGGCACTCAGGTAGGAAGAAAAGCACATTTAAGCATATTTATCTTTCTTCTCTAAGAGCTTCCTTAGTTTCTTAAACTAAGTGTTATGCCATCTTAAAATCAAATCCAGACTTCCTTAAAATCAAAATCCAGACTTCCTTCCTACATGTGTTAATGCACGTGACCAGCTACAGTGAAACTGACTTCTAATAAATTATACATTGCCTAAATATCCAGGGACATTTTTGGTAAACACTAAAAGTAAAATTAGCCCCCGAATTGTTTACTGATCAGTAATATACATACACCTTGTATTTGCATAGAATGTTTTCTTTCTATTATCTTGTTTTCCAGCCAAAAAGAGAGAAATTCACCCTCTTGCTTCTGTACTTCTTCTTTTGAAGGATGCTTTTATTTCTCTATACAAGCTGATAACCTGTCATTTCTTAATTGTGCTAGTTAAGCCAGGCTTTTCCTGACTTTCACAGGCATGAGACTTCGACTCAGCCCATCAAATACTACCACAGAAGCTCTGAATCTCTACAAGTGATGCGAAGAGGCAGGGATAGGTAAGGAATCATTTTCACGGTGTCCCTGGTCAACAACAGCAATTTCAGCAGCAATAACACACAGTACCAATAGTTCCTCTGCTAGCTTCTCTTGCCCATTTTTCAGTAAACTAGTGAGTTACCAATATCCTTCTAATAAATCTCTGTTCAGCTAAATTTAGCCAAAGTCAATTTTTATTGCTTTTCAGAAACAATCCAATACCTATATGCAAAAGACACACTTTTGCATTCTACCCTAATGCCAGGTACCTCTTCATACACTAGTATACAACAGCGAGCAGAAATAAGTTTGTTCTCTCATTTGGAGAGCTTAGTCTAGCCAGGAAAACAAATACATCATAACATAAGCAGCAAAAAAAGAGAAGAAAATCAATGTAAATTTTAGCTTGATGAAGGAAAAGAGCCGTGTTCAGTACACTAAGACTGCCTATATAGCAGAATTTGACTGAAAGGAACAGGAGGGAAACTGGCAAGGGCTGTTCAAAATATACAATTAACAGCAAGCATTTATACACCTCCAAAACGGACTCTATGATAAAAATTTCTATAGTAATTCTGGAGGTAGCTGAGGTTTGTTCTTTTTATAGGAAGCAATAAAGTCACTCTTCTGTTTTTTTTGTTTTTTTTTTTTTTTCAGGATAAACAGCCTAGGAAACAAAGAAGCCTAAAGTATTTCATGCAGTTACAAATATCAAATGTTGCAGCAAAAATCATCAGGGAGATTTCTCAAAGTTTGGCTGAACTTTCAGACTCACAAAACTGCCAAAGGCCACGCAGAGCAGCAGTCTACTTAGAGGATATAGCACAGAATCAGACCTACCTCCCGAACAAGAGTGCCAGCGTGCACTTGCCCGTGCAGCAGTACACAGAGAGCTGTCTACAGCTCTTTTCTTGGCCTCACCAAGTGACAGCTCAGAAAGGAAGAAACCAATCTGTGGGTATAGGAGCTACCCTGGCTTCAAAGCCTCACCCCCCTCCCCCCGTTGTAGCTCTTGTAATGACTCCACAGCCAAAGGTTTCAGAATGCCCACAGAGGACATGCCATTTTTGAGTTAGCTGTACTCAGGGAACCCCAAAGCTACATATGACTGAACGTACCATCATATACGTCTGTCTGTTTATAATTTCAATCAGTCTAAATGCAGTTTACCAATCAGGGACCATTTTTAGCATAAGTAGTGATATCTAGTCACTTATCCAGTCAGGATCCAGTAAAATAGAACAAAAAACTTAATAAGATAAAATTGGCAAGTAGAGTAAGAAAAGGTTTCAACAACTATTTTTCAACAGCTGACTATTGATAATATTCAACTTTACTGTCCCTCCATGTATTATTCAGTTAGGCTGCATGATGATGTGATAATAAGCATCCCTAAATTCTCAGCCGAAAACTAAACAAAGAATTATTTTGTACATATACTTGATAGGTTAGTAAGTATCCATGCTTCACATCTTCCTCACTCAGAGGACCCAGGCTGATGGAGCCTCTGTCATTTAAACTATCACCACTCACTCCAGCATCTAAAGGGGAGAAGCAGAATAACAGCACAACTCCTAAATCCTTCTGCCCACAAAGATATACTTCTATTCATGTTTTATTGGCTAGAAAAAGTCATAAAAGTATACCTAAATTCAAAGGGTTTCCCCAGAGTTTTAGAAGCATGATACTGATGAACAGTTGTAATGTCTACCACAACATACAAACCAAAGGTTATTTAAATAAAATGATTTGGGGAATTCTATTTTTTAAATATTAAAGACATGAAGATAGAGCCCTTTTAAGCATTAAAGTCTCTTCTGCACCCAGAAACACAATAAAGTAGCAAACTACCTAATTTAAATTCTTCAGGATCACCCCAGGAATGTATACAGAATGTAGAAAGGGAGGTAATTTTTCCAACCAACACTGGAGAGGCTTGTTCTCTCTTCAAGATACCACAACATACCAGCAAATATAAAGTGAAGAATGAAGAGTCACAGGGCAAACCCAACTATAGAACCAAGAAGGTTAGGAACAATAAGGGGACACAGTAGTTCCAGACAAAGAGCAGAGACTTTAAAACAAGGAAAGAATGGTCAGCGGGGCAAACTGTGAAAGGTCCAACAAGATGAGGTATCCCAAGGGACCATGGAGTAGGCAGCCACTGATGATTTCAGTTAGAGCCGCTGCTGGGTTGCCAGACTAAAGTGACTGAACACGGGAAGTGATGAAGAGGAGTAAGATCCTGAATGTGATGAAAAGGAGAAAGGAAAATGACTAAGAGGAGATAATGTTCATGGGAAAGCTGTTTTATAGTTTTTCAGGTAGAAACAATTTAAATGTATTTGAAAGTTAAAAGAGAAAAGAAAGAAAAGAAAAAGGGCAAATGCAGGGCAGAGACAGAGAGATAAATGAAGGCACAGGCAGGGTCCATGAGAAGGCTGAGGGGGCAGGTGATAACAATGCAAAGCAGCTTGTATTTACTGAGCCACTGGTGCCAGTCCCTGTACCAAGCACCTTACATGGCTCAACTCACACATTTTTAACTCATTCAGTTTAATGCATACCCAGAAGCAGCTTTGAAGAAGACACCATATGAGGAAGAAGACAGTGACCCGTGCCAACTACACCACTATATGGCAGGACCAGCGTTTGAGCCCAGGCCAGCTGCCTCCAAAAACCACACTCACCCCCTCAGCTACTGTCTCCCTTGACATGTGACTGAGACCACAAAGAGACAGAAAAGCCACTATCTCCCTCAAGATACTGGAAAATATAAAAGGCATTTGTGGTGTGGAGATGCTTATGTGTTTGGGCTTGGGTGGAGTGAGAGCTCCTCAGAAGAGAGGTGTAAGGCAATATTAGGGAATGCTTAAATTATAAGCATTTTCTCCACAGTCCAGACACAGTCTGTTTTCCAGATACACACTATCCTGACTACATTGCTGCAATTTATACTGTCCTCTCTTCTTTTTTTAAAAATTTTTTTATTGTTACTTAATTTTTTTTTCCAGTGTTCCAAGATTCATTCCCCATTCCCCACACCCAGTGCTCCATGCAATAGGTGCCCCCAGTAGCCACCACCAGGCTCTCCCATCCCTCCACCCCCCTCCCTCCAAGTCCCTCAGTTTGTTTCTGTGTCCAAAGTCTCTGTTGTTTCGTTTCTCTCCCTGGATTACCCTTTACTTCCCATTTACTTTCCTTCTCCCAATGTCTTCCAGGTTACCCCTCATGCACCACAAGTAAGTGAAACCATGTGATACTTGATACTGTCCTCTTTTCTTAAATTCAAATGAACACTATGTGGACAAAAATTCAAACATAAACAATGAATGTATTCTAATGTAAAAAAAGGAAGTCTTAATTTGTATATTCTTTTCATGAGAGAAGTTCAGAAGTTATACAAAATAATTACAGGAATATCATAAGGAAAAAAGGAAAGAGACCAAAAATACATATCTGTACACATATAACTACAGAACTTTATTTCTTAACTATAGTAAAATCTTGTAAGATTCACTCATTCATTCATTCATTCATTTACCCATCCAATTTACTGAGACCCAATTTGTGCTAGGCAAAGGCATTGTTCTAGTAGGCTCTGGGGTTTCAGCAGTGAATAAAACAGATAAAAACAAACAAACAAAACTTGTCCTCATGGAACATACAAACTAACTGAGAGGAGACATTAAATACTTTATGTAGCAATGTGAGTATTCCAGGGGAAAATAAAGCAAAAAGAGGACAGGGTATAAAGTGGGAAAGGGGCAACTGCAATTTTAAATAAGATGATCAGGGAATTACTGAGAAGATGGTATTTGAACAATTCTTTCTTTTAATCTTTTTTTAAAGATTTTATTTATTTATTTGACAGAAAGAGAGATCACAAGTAGGCAGAGAGGCAGGCACAGAGAGAGGAGGAAGCAGGCTCCCTGCTGAGCAGAGAGCCTGATGCGGGCCTCGATCCCAGGACCCTGAGATCATGACCTGAGCCGAAGGCAGAGGCTTTAACCCACTGAGTCACTCAGGCACCCTGAACAATTCCTGAAACTAGAGATGGAGGGGGCACCCGACAGACATTTGAGCAAACAATGTTCCAGGCTGAGGAAAGAGCCCATGGGAGGGTGAGGTGGTACTGGGTCCTAGTTTGTGAGCCCCTGCCATGTGAGGCTGGAAGAAAATGAAGGAAGAACAGAAGGTGAAGGTAAAGATACAAACAGGGGGCTGCAATACTCAGGGACCTCTTGGCTACCATGAGACAGATGGGACGATATTAGTGGAATATGAAGCAGTTGAATTAAAATTCAATAAAATTTGAATGTTTTAAAATAATCACTTTGTGTAGAGAACAATCCAGAGGTATCTAGGTCAGAAGTGGGGAGAACAGTGAGAGGTGCCAGCTCTCTTCCAACTGCCCCTCCATGTTTCCTATGCACCCTGCTCTTTGCCCAGGATGCTGGCCAGTGTGAACTCATGGGCTGCCCTGCCTGCTGGCTCCCAGACGGATTCTAGCAGTGAGGATCACACACAGGATCACAGGGAGGAAGTAGGGTGAGGTCAGGATTTTATTCCCCTGCTCCTCCCTTCCAGTTACTCTGGGCCGGCTACTGCCCTCTGACAGTTCCCATTTTATGGCTCTCTCCACCTAATCCTCTGGATTCTGCTAACAGCTCCTTTTCCTTAACTGCTCTCTTTCCTAACTCCCTTCAGGCCTAGAGGCCCAATTTTAATGAAATCTTGCACAGTACCTTTTGTAAATAGTTCTCTTACTAAAAGCTCCTCAAACTATCCCGATTTAAGTGTACCATCTCTTTCTTGGTAGCACCCTTACTAATTCAGGAGTCCCGGGCAATAGTCCAGGTGCGAGACAATGGTAGCTTAGACCAGGATGTTCGCAGCAGAATGTCAAGAAGTGATTAGATCTTGCTTTGCCGACAGATAGCTCCAGATTTTGGCCTAAGCAACCGAAAGGATGGAATGCCATCAACGACTCATTTCTTAAAATCACAAATCAACAGAAAATATGTGCAAATATATTAAAACTGGCATGCAGGAAAAGGAATACCATGGTTTACAAACAAATGCAAAGATGCTTCTGGGGCACCTTGGTGGCTCAGTTGGTTAAGCGACTGCCTTCGGCTTAGGTCATGATCCCGGAGACCCAGGATAGAGTCCCACATTGGGCTCCCTGCTCGGAGGGAAACCTGCTTCTCCCTCTCTCACTCCCCCTGCTTATGTTCCCTCTCTGGCTGTATTTCTCTCTGTCAAATAAATAAAATCTAAAAAAAAAAAAAAAAAAAAGATGCTTCTCTTACCACTAAAGAAATAAAAACTAATATAACCATATAAAACAATATGATGTATATAATATATAATATAGATGCATAATATATAAAATAACATGCCATATAAAATTGGCCAAAATAAATATATGGTGATAAATGGTACTGTCATGGATGTCAAAAAATATTAATTGAAGGAGCATAAACCTCTGTGAAGAGTAATCTGCAATATCTATCAAAACCTTAAATATATGTATTTTTTTGTAAAGATTTTATTTATTTGACAGTGAGAAGCACAGCTAGAGTGGGAACACAAGCAGGGGGAGTGGCAGAGGGAGAAGCAGGCTTCCCGCCAAGCAGGTAGCCTGATGTGGGGCTCGATCCCGGGTCTCCAGGATCATGACCTGAGCCAAAGGCAATCACCTAACCAACTGAGCCACCCAGGCGCCCCTATGTATTTAAAAATCCCCTACTTAGGGGGTGCCTGGGTAGCTCAGTCATTAAGCGTCTGCCTTTGGCTCAGGTGGTCGTGATCCCAGAGTTCTGGGATCAAGCCCCGCATCAGGCTCCCTGCTCGGCGGGAAGCCTACTCCTCTCTCTTTTACTCCCCCTGCTTGTGTTCCCTCTCTAGCTGTGTTTCTCTCTGTCAAATAAATAAAATTATTATTTTAAAAAATCCCCTACTTAGGGTTTTATCCTACAAACATACTCACATATTTGCACAAATATATGAGTATAAGATTTTTCACTACTAGACTGTTTATAATTACAAAAGATTAGAAACAACCTAAATGTCCAACAGGAAATATAAATTAAATAAATTAGGTTATATATATACTAAAGAATAAAATACTATCAGTGATTTGCGAAGAATGAGGTAAATCCATATATATATCAATATATATCAATTATGGAAAGGAAAGATCTACAAAAGATTTATATTGCTGGAAGGGGTGGAGAGGAGTCAGGTGCCTAACAGACATATTTAGTATATTCTTATTTGTGAGGTTTTGTTTTGAAGGATATACACATGTGTAGAAATAAGAACATTCTAGAAAGAGCAAAGAAATTGTTCAGTGCAATTGCCTTTTAAGCAGGCTAATGTTAGAGACTCCTATATTTCATTGTATACCCTTTGTGGACTATCTGAAGTTTTTTGACCAAGTACATATATTATTTTTTCAATAAACAAAACAGTATATAAAGCCAAATTTCAAAAAAATGTTATCTTACACTGCATAAAAACCTATGGTGCTGAATACAGAAATATATCAAAACAGTACCACCTATCAAAACTGAACTACAGTTTCATTTTATTATTATTTCTATTTTGTTAGAACATATAAATGCTCTGACCATTAATATTTTCAATTACTGGTATTTCTCCATTTGCAGTAAAATTGAGCCTATTTATATGCTCTTGGGGTTTTCCAAATATCGGCCATATATGGAAAAAAACAACAGGTTTTAATGTAGATGATTTCATGTGGAAAAAAACAAACGTGACCTGATTTCTATTAAGAGTTAGTTTAATGACTGACACTCATTTTGGCACTGATCAGGATGTCAAATGGAACAGTCTACATCATGATTCCTGTTTCAGTAATATAATTCCCAGAACTAACACATTTTAGAACTAGCAGTAAACAACGACATGGAAAAGAAAAAAATAGTCTCAGGCTCACCTTAAAATAACCTATCAAGCCCAGCAAATCCGAATTGCTAAAAAAATTTTGTAAAACTATTTTACCAGAACAATGTCACATTTCTTTGAAGATTCTTTAAGTTTTCACAAATGTAGATAAATATACTAATACAAATGTGCACAGAATTATATATATTTTCTTTCACAGATAAAAACTAAAACTCAACTTATTTCTTCTCATCTTCCTTATGTGATTTTTGTCCTCTCCACCATAATCCTGGTACAGAAATTTATCCTATAGGTAAGATTTTAATGTTATCCAACCTATAATGTATGATTTACCCAACAAATAAAAAAAATTTTAAGTCAACCAAATCTACTTGAATATAAAAGATTCCACAACTGGTTTTGGTAGTTCGACTCAAGGCTCAGATTATTTCAGGATTAGGGATCTGCAACTGTCAGTGAGTCATTCTTCAATTTTGCTGACAGAGAAAAGGACAGAAAGCCTTGCTCCCTCTTCTCAGAAGAAGTGCAAAAACATTTTAATAGATTTTTCCCCAGATTTCTACAGACTAACATTATCAGTTTGAAATTGAAGACATCCAAAATAGTGAAAACACAATGTATTTTTAAGGCTTGTATATACCACAAACTTGTAAGAGAAAATAATATAAGTCTTTTGTCTTCATGTAACTTTCTCTGGGGATGTGAGCTGCTTACATACGTTGTTTTATTAAGTAGTTACATTTAAGTTAAAGTAAGTTCTTTTAAAAATTAAATGATATTGGAGTGCCTGGGTGGCTCCGTAGGTTGAGCCTCTGCCTTTGGCTCAGGTCATGATCTCGGGGTCTTGGGATCAAGCCCCGTGTTGGGCTCTCTACTCAGCAGGCAGCCTGCTTCCCCCTCTCTCTCTGCCTGCCTCTCTGCCTACCTGTGATCTCTTTCTCTGTCAAATAAATAAATAAAATCTTTTTAAAAAATTAAATGATATTAAAACATATCAAAAGGGTGAATGAAGGGACTCAGGACAGCTTTCCCCCTCTGTTCCCAAAGGTACCACTCAGACATATGGATTATTTTGAGCTGAAGGCACTTGAGTGCCTGGGGCTCAAGATAAACTTTTGTCCCCTTACCCACATAGAACAAGCTAAACTGAGGGTCTTTCCCAGAATAACAGTTACTAACAGAGATAAATTTTAGCTGAGTGACCCATCTGTATGATAGAGCAAGCATCTAATTATCAAACATCTGCTCATTTTTTTCTTCTTAAGATTTCATTTATTTATTTGACTGAGGGAGAAAGCATGAGCAATAGGGAGGGGATGAAGGACAGGGGAAAGAAGACTCCCTGCTGAGCAAGGAGCTCAACACAGGGCTAGATCCTAGGACCCTGAGATCATGACCTGAGCCAAAGGCAGAGCTTAACCGACTGAACCACCCAGGCACCTCAAATATCTGCTTTTCTTATCACTCAATGAACGCATTCCTTTCCTATGAAATCCCAGGCCCTCACCCCCTCTCTCCTTAGATCAGAATGACATATATACCTCATTTTGCCTATCTTTGGAATTTCCATGTCTCTGTGATTTCCTAGTATTTACACCTATTAAATATGATTCTCTCCTGTTAATCCGTCTCGTATCAATTTGATTGTTAGTCCAACCTGAAGGACCTTTAGAGGAGACAGGCGAAGGAAGGGAAGAAAATATCAAATAATATAAATTAAGAAAAGGGACCACTGCTTCAATCTTTACCTGTTGAATCAAATTCAATTGGTTGGCACCCGCGGTGAGAAGACCAGTCACACTTGAGGACTTGTCCTCCTTCCACAATCCCAGGCTGGGTAGTGTTTGCTTTGGGTGCTCCCACCAGAAGAAACATCCTGCTAAAATACAAAAGGGAAGATAAGATTTTAAATGGCACAAAGCATAAACATTAACTTATAATCTAGGAAGAAAAATCATTTTCTTATTATTATCCACAATTATTTAAAAACCATTTGCTGATAACATAATCAATTTTCTAGATAATTTGGTGCTCTTACATACGTGTATTATTTAACATAGTTCACTCATCCTAATAACACATTACAAGGCAATTTCAGGGTTAATCTCATTTAAAAATATGTGCTGGTCAAACTACACTCTTTAAATATAGACAATTTATCACACGTCAATTACAAGTCAAAAAAAGTTGTAAAAAAAAAATGTATGCTGGCTACAGTCTGGGGTGTTTAGTTCTGGTTTTATATTTTGTGTTTTGGAGGGAGTTTTGTTTGTTTTTGTGGCCCACTACAGACTTTCTATAACTTGAATGCTAAACAAAAAATATAAATGATTCTAAAGTATGGCAATTCTATGGGGTGCCTGGATGGCTCAGTTGGTTAAGCATTTGCCTTCGGCTCCTGTCATGATCCCAGGGTCTTGGGACAGCCACACATTTGGCTCCCTGCTCAGCAGGAGCCTGCTTCTCCCTCTCCCTCTGCCTAAAACTCCCCCTGCTTGTGCTCTCACTTTTTGTCAAATAAATAAGTAAAATCTTTTTAAAAAGTATGACAATTCTAAATATTACTATTTTTCCTTTTGGAAAACTTATCTTGTTTCAGAACTGTTGTATTTCATTTTAAGTGACCAACAGGTTTCTCTTTTCAGGGACTGATCTAATCAATCCCTGGCCAAAGAATAGGATCAGTATTCAATTTCTTATCTGGATAAAATGAGAAGACAAAATAATCAGGGGTTAAGTTTTTAAGCAAAAGAGACTTTTTCTTTATTTTTTTTCCTATTCATTCAAAAAAAAGAAATGGATTGAGTGTGCCACATAAAGCACAGTGCTGGGCACTGGAGGCACAGAGATCAGTAATACAACCTTGGTTCCTGTTCCTGGTGTGGTTTACATTCCCTTTGGGGAGAAACAGAGAACCTGACCAAGAAAATTAATCATGGTTACAAGTGCTGAGAAGGAAACCAACAACTGCCTGAGACAGATTATTTGGAAATAGGGAGCAGAAACCTTCTTTAGATAAAGCTATCTTTAAGGACTGGAGGCGAAAGACTTCCTTTAGATAAAGAGAAGTCTAAGGAACTTTTCTGTAAAGAAGGAAGAGACCTCATTTAGATAAGTAAGGACCTTATTTAGCAAAGAAACTTATTTCTAAATACACCAAGATTAGAAGGTCACCGAGTAATGTTTGTGTCAGCTAGGGGGCAAGGGGAGAAAGGTGGGATTAGGTAATGGCATGAAGGGGTAGATGGGAGCACCCCAGGCAGAGGAACAAAGACCCTAGACAAGAAAATGCTTAGTCTCTGAGAGTTTCAAGAAAAGAGGTCTGGCTGAGGCAAGAGAGCAAGCTGAAAATGACAGAAGATAAAGGCAGGGAGCTTGGCAAGAGCTAAATCAAGCTGGGCCAATTAGGGTAAAACTTTGGATTTTATCATACGGTCCATGTGAAGCCTTGGAATTTTTTTTTAAGGAAAAGAATAATACAATCTAATAAAGAAAACTAAATTTGGTGCCTTCTGGGAATAGGAGTAAGAAGGGAGGGCAACAAAATGGAACAAGGAAAGCAAGAGACTTTTAGCAGCTGAGAGATGATAGCGACCTCAATTGGAAGGGCAAATGGAGAACGAGATGGGTGGGCAGCCTTGGGAAATATCTGAGGGCAGAATGAACAGGGATTGCTGGTGGCATGAGTATGTGGGAAAAGCAAGATTTAAAAAATGTCACTTAGGTTTCCTTCAAGACTGAATGAATGGGAGAACCATTTAATGCACACAAAAAAAGTTTCAAGAATAAGGAAGAAAAGGCAGATTCAGTATTTACAGGAAAACCAAGAATTCAGTTGTCAATGTTAGTCTGAAACACCTGTGAGGCACCAAATTGCTAGTCAGGAGCTCTGAATAGAGTTTTGCCTTGGAGATAAGGTACTGTCAACTTAGAATAGACGGGTTCACACAGAGAGAAACTTCAAAGAGAAGAGGACGAGAAAGAGCAAGTTCTGAGGAGCAAGAGCATTTAGGAGTCGCGCAGAAAAAGAGCAAGAGTAAAAGACAATGAGAAGAAATTGAAGTATAAAAGAAAACAGGATATAGTCATACACAGAAAACCCTAAATAAATGCTATCACCATTATTTCATTTCCTTATTAGTCACTTAAATTCTAGCAAAGAAAATACTTAATTGCCTTTCACTTTTTTGTAAAGTTATGAACAAACTTAAATTTTAATATGGAATGCACTAATTTTAACTTTTATTTATCAATTTCAATTTCATTTCTTCTGGGTGGTATTTGCTAAACCATATTAAACTAGTCAAGAACTGGCTGCAGGCATGGCTGGGTTATAGAAATCCTGCTTTCTGATATTTATCTTAAAACTCCATATTCAAAAAAAAGACAAAACTCCCAACAAACCACACCCTGTTTAATAAAGCTTTATGCAGTCATATTTGGCATCAGTAGAACATCAATACTGGCTCCTTCTCATCATAGCCAACTGAGATTTCATTCAGCAGGAAAAAAAAAATAAGGCTATTAGTAAGAGAGCCCTTACCCCCATGAATAAGACAGCACTAAGCATCATCACACCCTCCTTTACTGCACAGAGCTGGTTAACAGCTACATTACACATATATGTATGACTCTCCATTTCAATACGCCAAAAATTTGTCCACCAAAGTTATAAAACTTCCCTCATTCATCTAGATGAAATGATTTTTGAGTGAATGACAAGGAAAAAGAATATTTCAGACAAGCGTACTTTTAAAGGTCTGTACCTGAAAAGACATGGATCAATTCCTGCAAGAGTACTAATAAGCATAATACAAGCATAGGTACGCATATGATTTCAGTGATATAGATAAAGAGCCAGGTTCCAGATGAGGACAGAAAAGGTGGGTCTCAGAATCTACCTAGAAATCTACATGCAAAACTCATTTCTGGACCACCATCACAGTGCATGTTACAGAATCCTTTATAATTTTTTTCCAAAGCTATTCTTCCTTCCTTAAAACAAATTGTTTTCCTTGAAAATGAGGAGCTGTAATTTATCTTTGTATCTGCCACATAACCAGCACTCAAGAAAAATTTTTTACTTTTTAAAATTTTTTTTAAAGATTTTGTTTATGGGGTACCTGGGTGACTCAGTTGGTTAAGCCACTGCCTTCAATTCAGGTCATGATCCTGGAGTCCCAGGATCGAGTCCCACATCAGGCTCCCAGCTCCATGGGGAATCACTTCTTCTGACCTTCTTCCCTCTCATGCTCTCTCTGACTCTGTCTTTCTCAAATAAATAAATAAAATCTTAAAAAAAAAGATTTTATTTATTTATTTGAGACAGAGAGAAACAGCATGAATGTGGGAAAGGGGCTGAGGGAGAGAGAAAAAGCAGATTCCCCACCAAGCAGGGAGGCTAATGCAGTGCTCAATCCTAGGACCCTGAGATCATGACCTGAGGTGAAGGTAGATGCTTAACTGAATGAGTCACCCAGGTGCCCCAAGAAAAGTTTTTCTAATTGACAGGTAAGTAGCAAGTAAATTGGATAGTTATAGGTCTCGATCTTAAAATAGCCATGTATAAATAGGACATTTTCACTCTCACCATCCCATTTCAAATGCAGAAATTATCCTCTATTAAACATCCAATTATTTAAATTACCCTTAAAATAATTTGTATCTCTTAACGTATCTCTTTTTAATCTTGGATTTCAGATACTTTCTTTACCTGGGCACTATAAGACAGAGAGGGCTGAGAGGTTACTAGTGGATATGGACTTCTGCAAAGACAGAAAAAGGACACTAGGAGAGTTCTGAATGAAAATGGCACTCCATTATCAGCACAAAGCTCGCCTTTCTTGGATAAGACCAGGAACCATACTTCTGCTTCTCATTGGACCATTTGCACATTGTACGCATGAAATGATAGTAATTAGATGTACTAATATGGATGTTCATCAGGTTTTCCTAAGCATACCTTCATGTACAGTCTTGCATATTGGTGAAATGCCACAGAAATGGTAGGATAATAAAAAAGGAATGTGTGAGCATTGTCAATCTGTAAATGCTACATTAATGGGGGAAAAAAGGCTGAGGAAGAAAAGTGCTTTGTCCAAAATGTCAACATGATTCAAGTCATTTTTAAAGAGTATTTCAGAAAGTTTATCAAAGAGGAAAATGGAAAGGCGGAGAAAGTAAACTACCTTAGATAAATGTTAAGTCCTAAGAGGAAGCTGTATAGAGGAAAAATTAAATATTTGTAGAGAACAGAGTATAGGATGATAAAAAAGGATATCTGAGAAAATTAAGGACTATAAAAGGAACACATATAACAGAAAACAAAAGCCTGTTGATGTGTATTTGAAGGGCAAATTTTAGGCCATGTGCATTTTTCTGCCACAATATCAGAACAGCCTGTTAATGAAATACTTTATAAAAATTAAATAATTATTATAAGTTTGTCTAAAGAATTAAGGTCTACCACAGCTTAGTTAGGATAAGGGAAGTGATGGGGTGCATGGGTGGCTCAGTTGATTAAATGACTGCCTTAGGCTCAGGTCATGATCCAGGAGTTGTGGGATTGAGCCCCACATCAGGCTCCCTGCTGAGCAGGAAGCCTGCTTCTCCCTCTCTCACTCCCCCTGCTTGTGCTCCCTCTCTAGCTGTGTTTCTGTCAAATAAATAAAATCTTAAAAAAAAAAAAGGATAAGGGAAGTGACAGCACTGATAAAATTTTGCAACATAAGCAACACTAATAGTCTGACACTATAGCTTACAATCACCCAATATATATTAATTGAGAAAGTCACTTCTAAATCTGAGCCTCAGTTTCCTCTTCTATGTAGCAATGCCCACTATAATGACTTCCAAAAAAATTTCTGAGTGTGGACAGTAGACAACAGAAAAATCTGAAAGCTTCATAAAAATACAAGATGATGGCCCTGGAATTAAAAACAACAATTAAAACACTCTTTTAAACACAGGAAATATAACAGTTAAAATCTGTTTTTAAAGGGGCTTTTTTTTTTTCCATTTTCTCAAAGGACCATTAATTAACTTAAATGCAAGATCTCAAGAGAAGAAAAGGAAGAAGAGTACCAAATAGGGTACTTGCAATATTTCCTGACAATGGTGAGGAACTAAGGAAGATCAACGTGGTTAGTTGAGGCTGACAAGAAATTTCACTGCTTAGCAGCAAAAATCTGAAGGTGAACAACTTAGTTCCATATGCCTGCAGCCCTCTCCTGCTGGACTCCATCTCCCTCTGAAAAGTTTACCCAAGAACAGTATCCGGATCCTCATCCTCACCACTCTTCTCAAATGACTTGAGACATTCCCATTATATGATTTCAACATTAAGGTCCACATACAGGAGCACACTATTAATTAACATCATGCCAATATCTAAAAGATAAAGGGCAGAGTGTGTGCTTGAGAAGGAAGGAAAAGGAATAGAAGAAAGAGGCAGAGGGAGTGGGGAGAAAGTGAGGGAGAAGGTTGAGGTGGCAGAAGATGTAAAGGAAGAAGAGGGAAGAGGGGTAGAGGAGAGGGAGGGAGAAGAAAAAAGGAGAGATGGGGAAGGAGAAGGAAGAGGAAGTGAGAAATACAAGAGGATCAGAGAAACCAACCAGGATGATGCCCTTCGGATGCACTTCCTATGCAAAGTGTATTTTTTTTTTTTAAAGATTTTATTTATTTGACAGAGAGAAACACAGCGAGAGAGGGAACACAAGCAGGGGGAGTGAGAGAGGGAGAAGCAGGCTTCCCGTCGAGCAGGGAGCCTGATGCGGGACTCAATCTCAGGTCTCCGGGATCATGACCTGAGCCGAAGGCAGTCGCTCAACCAACTGAGCCACCCAGGCGTCCCCAAAGTGTATTTTAAGGGCAGTTGCTTCAGGGAATGTGACCTTCAGTACCAAGGAGAGGCAACCAGCCAAACAATGACAAGTACATTTTTTAAACCCTCCAAATGAACTAAGTTATTTGGCTGCTTTCAGCACTGACTTCTCCAAGATAAAGCATGTTTAATATAGTTGGCTGACTCTGGGCTGACCAATGAATGAGGCTTCATCAAAAGCAACTTTTGAAAAATTATCATCTACATATATAGAAAAAATGTGTATAAAATAGCACAAATGTTTCTTCAGAGCTATAATTCCAGCCTCAGATTTACTTTTCATTAAAAGAAAAAGCTACAGAGTCAACATTTATATGATGTAAAAGAGGCAGAGTACTATTAATTCTATGCATTTTTCATTTTCTTTTCTAAAGTCTTAAAAATCTAGGGTCTTTTGTTTTTTTTTTAAGATTTTATTTATTTGCTAGAGAGAAACACAGCGAGAGAGAGGGAACACAAGCAGGGGGAGTGAGAGAGGGAGAAACAGGCTTCCCGCCGAGCAGGGAGCCCGATGTGGGACTCAATCCCAGGTCTCCAGGATCATGACCTGAGCCGAAGGCAGTCACCCAACCAACTGAGCCACCCAGGCGCCCCATAAATCTAGGGTCTTAATCAGGAGAAATCAACATAGAGTTTGGTTTTTAAATAATAAGGCTGTAGTCTATATATGTATGTTATTTATGATAAGAATCAAGAACCAAAATAGCCTGATCCTCACTAAGTTCACAAAAATGAGCTGGCATCACGTTGTAAAGGGTTATAAAGATGGTTACAATGGTAAGGGGGAAAAATGGCACATGAACCTTGAAAAGGACATGTGAATTGTGACAGAATAAAAGGTTTTTCATCCAAGTAAAGCTGTCTGGACTTCCAATGCTAAGGAAATTTTATTAGAATACCAGATTAAAAAGATGCTTCAGAAAGATAAAACTTTAGGAAAAAGTAAGATCTAAGAGCCAAATGATGGGCAAAGTGATGAGGATCTGAGTGCCACAGACTACACTTGGGACTGTGCTGAAATAAGGAGACTGAAGTCAAAATGGAAGGCAGAGATGAATGCAAGAAACATTAAGAACCAAGAATTTCTAGGACCTTCTGTCTGGTGACTAATCACTGACTAATATTAGGGGAGTAGAGGAGGAGAGACAAAGAAAAATAGAAAATGAGAGGGAGGAATATGAAATTATTTCCAGGGCAACAGAGAAAATGATGTCACCATTAATAGAAACAAAGGTGCAAGTGACCCCACTTGGTGAAGGAGAGCTCATTTTTAGTTGAGGTAAGATGGGCTTAGGAGAAAGGCTCAAGGAGAAATGATCTACAAGCTGTTGGAATATGAAGGCGGAGCTCTGTTGTTAAGTCCAACATGCTGCCAGGAAAGCAGTTTTATTTTAAAAGCTCTCCAGGTGCTATAAACAGGAAGTTAGGAAGGAGAACTATGGAATGTTCTGCAAGACCTGTGATGAGGGCATACTCACCCTCACCTTGTCCTTGGGGTCACAGGAACATGAAGTAACAGTAAATATGCTTCATCAGTGGTTTTTTCCTTTAATATTTATTTATTTATGAGAGAGAGAGTGCGAGTACACAGACAGGCAGCGGGAGATGGATGTGAGAAGCAGACTCGCCTCTGAGCTGGGCCGACAAGGCCCTCAATCTCACCACCCTGAGATCACGACCTGAAATCAAGGGGCTGATACTTAACTAAGACACTGGGTAGCTCTAGGATTCATTAGTGTTTAACAGAGAAAAAGGCAAGAATTCTAATGGCTCATTATAGCATTATTTAAAAATAAATATAGATGTAAAATGAGAACTGTGTAACTTACATTTGAAGAATAAGAAAATCATCCAATTACTTTCTCCTCAAAAATTTAAAATTTAAAGAGGAAAATTCAATGGCATTTGAATTTCATACTCTGTCTTTTGATCCCACCTTGCCCTCTACCCCACTCCAATCTACCCAAAAAAATAAAGACTGAAAAGTGGAGGTGCCTAGGTGGCTCAGCCAGTTAAGCATCTTACTTCAGCTCAGGTCATGATCCCAGGATCCTGGGATAGAGATCCACATGTTGAGCAGGGAGCATGCTTCTCTCTCTCCCTCTGCCACGCTCTCTCTCAAGTAAATAAATGTTTTAAATCTTAAAAAAAAAAAAAAAGACTGAAAACCTTTCTGGCCTCGGTGTTCTCATCCGTTAAGAACGAGTTTATCAGCTTCCCTACTTTCCCTGGTGGTTTGTGCTATAGAATGAAGTGAGATGTCCTAAGTACATAAGTAAAAGTACTTTGTAATTTATAAAATAGGCTAACCAACATAAAACATCATTATTATAATTAAACCTGGGGTACAATTTTTAATTTTTCCAATTATTCTCATAGGATAAATGTGACTCTACTTCATGGCCTATATATGATCTTTAAATTTTATGTAAGTTTGGCAATATAGTCTCCGTAAATTAATGCATACAAGAAAAAATATTACAGAATGCTAACTTTATTTTTCAGAATTTTTAAGACACAGTATTTGTGACTTTTCACTTTAAACGCAATACTCATTACTGGATTTTCTTGGAGTCCTCTTAATATTTTCCTTAGTAATTTATTTTCCCTTTTCTTTAACAAATAGCGATTCATTACTTTTCACAACAATATGGGAATAGTTCAATATCAATTTTTTATAACAACAATGTGAGATCTAAAATAATTGCTGTGAGTACTTATTTATTTTAATTTAATTTAAATTTTATTTATTTTAGAGAGAGAGAGAGAGAGCAAGGGAGCTGGGGGAGACGCAGGGAGAGAGGGAAAGACCAAACCCCAAGGAGACTCCCCTGCTGAGGGCACAGCAAAGAGCCTGAGGCAGGACTCAATCTCAGGACCCTAAAGATCACTAGAGGAGTAGAAAGCAACAGTTTGGGCGCTTAGCTGACTGAGCCACCCAAGGGTCCCCCCTGCTGTAGGTATTAAGGCACCAAAAGAAACCAGAAGGGACAGGAAAAGACTTCATTACTGTTGCTTCCTTATTAATCCAGGCATTCTTACCTCAAAAGAAATGAATTTTTAATTAGCAAACATGTTTTAATTATGTGGATATTTTTTCTTTTAGAAGTTTATAACTACACCACATAACAATAAATGCAGCTGCTAATAAAAACGGCATCCTTATACATGTTGGATTCCAATGCTTGTTAGATTTAAAGGCACCTTTTACAAAATTCAGCATAATTTTACATTAATCTTTGTTGAATCTGAAAAGCTCCACAACTAGAAATGTTTCTACGTATTTTGTTTGTTTTTTTAAATCTCGAGATTGATGTACATTTTTTAAGGTAAGGCTACATTTAGAGCTCACCTGTCTATCAGTAACAAAATCACTGATGAACATTTCCAAATATTATATGAAATCAAACTAAGTTCCATTTTACCTTAATACTATAGGCCCACATGAGAGGTCATGTAACCTGTGAGTTCATAATATATTCAACAGCTATAATGATTTGTCAAAGATTAGCCATCCAGCCTTGGATTCAAAAATAGTAAACATCTCAAGCCAATCATTTGATATTACTGCCTTTTCCATAGTAACAACACTTAAAGCTTATCATCTTGTCATTATCTTTACACTACTCAACTCACAGGGTTGCCTCAGAATTACGCCCACCATTTGTGAAACATTCCAACTAGGAAGTATTTTAGTGCTAACTGTTGCTAATTTTAAAGTACCTACTCTTGGCAAGCATTTTCAAAACCATTAGAATTTCTGTACAAATTAAATCTAAAAGAGCACCCCTGAGAACTAAAATCTGTAACATAAGGCACACACCTAAAAAATATCTGGAAACAAATACCTTTTAACAGATAAGGCTGACAAAATGATTAATAAAATGAGAAGAAAGAAAATGTTATCCAAGTTAACGATCATTTTTTTTACCATTCTGGAAAATCTGTGCTCAACAGAAAAGCATCGAAACTGGAGACAACAAACAAAACTGAGTTCATGACATAAAATGTCTAGTTTCCAATAAGTGCTTCCAACCAATTTGCCACTGCAAAGGTTATCACCAAAATGAATGATAATCAACACTCGCACGAAACAGTCATGAAATAATATTTAGATCATCCTCAAATTAGGCACGAATGAGTTGGAAAAATGGTCCTAACCGCATACTGACCATCAAAATTACTCTCCCTCTCCCCCCCCAAAATAATACGTTCAATACAGAGTAAATATAGAAGGCAAAAAAAATGTTACGATTTCTAGGAGCTTGCAAAGAGTCCTAAGAATAGTTTTTGCTTCTTGAAAACAAGATTTAACATCAGAAGACATCTAGCGAACATTTATTAAATAAGTATTTCTAACGCTAATATGGCCGTGAGGTGGTGACAATGAGGTCAGCGTTTGATAAAGTGAGAGACAATTTCGAATCCAATAATGAGTTGTGACAAATCCTGAAGGTCTCTGCAACGCGAAACACTGGCAATTTAAAAACATAACTGAATTAAATACTACGGTATTCAAATGACCTGGAGTGAATGAAAACTCAGCAAACACCCTTGTTCTTTCTGAACAATGACCTAAATAATGGATCACTATAAAAAGAACACATGACACATTCATCTGTTCACCCTCACATGTGCAAAGGTCTGTCAGTACCAGAGATAAGATAGAAAGAATTTACTTCTACAGTCTGTTCATTTTAGTCATCAGAAAGTCTGTAAAAGGAGTAAATGAGAAACAGAATCAGACTGAGAGGCGGAAAGTGTGGGGGAGGGCTTGTGCAGGGAGAGCGAAAGGGACTAGTGTTTAAGTGAGCGAAGCAGACAGACTACGGGGAAGGCGAATTGGTACCCAAGAAGAAGTTCGGAATTGGGACCATCCAAGTCCGGACACCACCAGGGGCGGCGAAGAGTCCGGTGGGACCAGTCTTTGTTGCTTTCCCACTTCCCCCGAATTTTAAGCACAAGTCGGCCTCCAAGCTGTTCCTCAGAGGGGAGGAGGGGGGGAAACTTGAGGGGAGGGAGTGGGTGCCGCGGCGGTT
This sequence comes from Spilogale gracilis, assembly GCA_004023965.1. Lineage (NCBI taxonomy): Eukaryota > Metazoa > Chordata > Mammalia > Carnivora > Mephitidae > Spilogale > Spilogale gracilis. The sequence goes on along the minus strand of PITA01002145.1, from coordinate 133,813 downwards.
CATGTCCGGATATTTCATCCACCCAGAAGCTACACCTCCGGGGGCACAGACAGACAGACGCCGGGGTCTCTCCCTCGGGAAACGCAGGGTGGGTGCGCGCGGTGGGGGAGGGGGCTGATTCCCTTTCTAAGCGCGGCCACTTACGAAGACGGGCTGGGCACGAAGAAATCCACCGCGAAGCCGAAGTAACTTCCCTCGGGGCCGGAGTATTCCGCAGGACTGTCCACGTCGAGGTTGAAGGCGCCGCAAAGAGGCAGCAGAAACCCGGGAAAAAGGAACAGGAGGCGGCGAGGACCAAGGCGCAGCCGCCGCCGTGGCGGCGAAGACATCGCCGAAGTGCGCGCGGGACGCAGAGGCCGGAGCCGCGGCCACCCGTCCCGGAGCGCACGGTGTGCGCGGCCCGCCGCCGCCTTCGCACGCCGAAACTTGCCCGTCACTCGCTTCGCGGCGAGTCCCGGACACCGCCGGAGGAGGCAGGAGGGCTGAGCTGCCGAGCGGCCGCCCGGGAAGTGGGGCGCAGGGCGCGCGGGGCGGGGACAGCAGCGCTAGTGCCTCCTCGCCTCCCTCCAGCTCCGCAGCTCAGCGCCTCGGCTCGGGCTGGGGACTGCGCGGGGGAGCACCGCACCCCCCCACCCCCCCCCGCGCCAGAGCGCCGCGGCTGGCAGTGGGAGGAGGCGGGGAAGGGGGCGGGGCCGGCCCGGGAGGCCGGGCCGCTGCGCAGGAGGAAGTGGAGGAGGAGAGTCGTCCTGGGGAGAGCTGAGCGCACTTCCGTGCGCGTTGTCGCCTCCCGTCCCGGGAGCGAGGTGCTGGTCCGAACCCCTGGTCCGTCGGAGTCCTCGGCAGCGGTAGCGCTGTCGGACGAGGGCCTCAGACCCAGCTCCAAGGGGATAGTGATGGACGAAGAGCTGGCCAAGCGTCCCAACCCGCCTACGTCCAAAGGCACCCCACACTCGCTGGTCCCGCTGGGAGCTCCCGTGCGACTCTTACTTAGAAATGAGGAAAGCTTTATTTGCCTGTTTCTGCTCCTTAAAACCCTGGCAGGCTCTCACAAATGAAACTCTATAATTAATGGTCCTTTTCCTCCCCCCACTCTCCCACACACATTAAACTTAATTATAAACTTCGAGAATGCTAGCACAGCCTCTTCCAGGCAAGTTGTGTTAAAGCTGAACTTGAAGGACTGGCAAGGCAGAGAATCGGCAGTAATAGTTTTAAATCAAGTCGAGCTAGTCGGAAAACTTACAGTTTACTAGGTGACGTTGTGCCATTTCAAATAACTATCATTGATTTTAAGACATTTGAGTAGAAATATCATTTTAGAGTTGGAAGAAGGAATGTACATCTTTGAAGTAAGGCCTCTCTGGGTATGTTGCTTTTGGTGTGTTTCATGGCGGGCGCCCAGGCTCCTGACAGTTCCACTGAGAAACTTGAGAGGAGGAATTCTCAACCTCTCTCTTTATAGTCTGTAGTCCTACCACCTTGCCAGGCAGAGCGTGAGAAATCAATAAAATGTTGAATGGACAGGAAATGATGGGTAAACTTTGCCCAGGGACCTGACTCCTATATTGGGTATCATGTACTAAAGAATTTGGTGAACAAGACAAAGAGTATAAATGCATTGTATAGCCTTAAAAACTTACAAGCACTAGAACAGTAATTTTGGATTATTTTCCCGATGTAACTATTAAAACTCAATCATAGTGCACATTAATCTCATAGCTTTTAATTAATCTTGTGAAGGAATATGTATATAAGGAGAAATGAAATGTCTAGTCTGAATTGATAGTACTTAATTGCATTATATATTTTGATTCTTAAATTTGTCTAAAAAATATACAGCAAAACCTTGACCATGTTTCACAAATCATGGCCCAGCACTTGTCGAAAGGAAATTACCATATGAGAGAGGTGATCCTACACAAATACACAGAAATACAAATGTACCTTTCTCCTCACTGTATTTCAAATGCACCAAAGAGGCATGAACTCAAAAGGGCTTTTATTCCTTAAAAGCCTGATAGCCAATCCCCTTGGAAATCCATCCATGCAGGAAAGGCAGAAGAGTGGAGGTTTAAACTTGGCTGAAACCAGTAAGCCCTCCCAGTCCCGTAACTTCTGATTCAGGACAGAGATCCAACAGACCACAGGAAGGGAGGAAAAACACCAGGAAAAGGAAGAATCCAAAGCAATGGCAACACCTATGTGACCACTGAAACTGAGTAAACTCAGGACCTCATTTCTATTCAGAGACAATGAGTAAGACTAACCTAGTGCCTGAAGGCAATCTGGGTTACAAACGCAGCATCCTGGGGCACCTGGGTGGCTTAGTTGGTTGGGTGGCTGCTTTCAGTTCAGATCATGATCCCAGAGTCCTGAGATCAACCCTGCATTGGGTTCCCTGCTCAGCGGGGAGTCTGCTTCTCCTTTTCCCTCTGTCCCTCCCTCCCTCCTCTAATGCATGGGCAAGTGTGTGGGCTCTCTCTCTCTCTCAAATAAATAAATGCAAACTTTTTTTTAAATCAGGGTAGTCATGCTTGAACAGTCACCCACCCAGCACCTTGCAAACTGAGGGACTTTATTATAGTACGTATCAATTCAGCCAGCTCTTACTCAGGATCCACAATGTACTATGTGCATGGGAGAGGAGAAGCAGATTTTATTCTATGGAAGAAAAGCTATGCCTCTCCCCCAGTCCAGTTGTAGTCCAACTACATTATAACAATTTCCCAACTTAAAAGAACTGGATAATAATATATCTACATTAAGTATAATCACTTTCTTATAGAGGAAATAAAATATTAGATAGTAAAGAATTTCGACTTCAAATTTTACCCTCTACCAATGCTGTCCTTTAATTAGAAGTTTGACTTCCTCGGTTTCTGTAAATTCAAATGTCTGAGTTCAATTCCAATATTCATTCAGTACAAATTCTGTGACCCTGGGCATATTCTGTGCCTCGATTTCCTTATCTATAAAATGGGAAGGACGATAACACCTACCCATAGAATTGAACACTACATGTTGCTAGCAATACTTTTACTACTGTTAGTTTAGTATAGTAGTATTAGTACATTTGTATGACACTAAATTTGTATTATTACACTCTCTTAGTTCTCCTAGTACTATCCAACAGTTCCTTCAATAACCATAATCAAACTAGGACTCCACTTGGCTTTGTCTCTGCACACACAAAAAGCACAGTCTCCTGACTCCAAAATAATGTAGGAGAAATTTCAAATTTTTATTTCTCAGCATCAAGGTGATTTCAGGTTATAACTCATGGAAACCCTCCTGCAAACTCCTTTGTTCTACTCTCCATTATTCTATGGCTTTAATCCACTAAAGGCAACCCAACAGTGAGTGTTGTCCTTGCTTTTTTTGTCTGACTCTCTCCTGCCTCTCCTCTCCCAGCTATTATTAATGAGGGAGATTTACTTGGCCTCTCTGGCTTCATTTCCACTCCCTTGTTGCCTTTTTCTATCTGAAAAGATTCCCAGCCAGCACCAGGTGTTCCTTGGATGGATGGGAAAAGAAGGAAAGCAGAAAATTTGTTTCCTCTGGAGTTTTGCTTCCTAATCTACCCCTACCATGTTAGGATTATCCAAGTCTTTGTCTCGGTTCACTGCGTTTCTTTTTCTACACAACCCCTGCATGATCTTATTCATCACCACATTCTCACCACTCCCCACTTCACAAAGTAGCTTTAGCCATACTAAATTAATTACGTCCAGTTTCCCCAGAAGGACATCTTAGTTCACAGGGCTTTATCTTCCTAGAAAACATTGGCCTCCTCTTCAACCACTTCCCCTAGCCTTCTTCCTTCTGCAACATACAAACTTACACAAGGTCCTCTGGCCAGCTATTTCCTCCTCTTCTTTCAAGACATGTATCAGGCCACATCATGTCCTCTAAGAAGCCTATAAAGAACCATGACTTACTGTTTTGTATCCCTTGCGTTCAACGCTGAGCCTAACAAGGGAATTAACTCTACCGTCCAAAGACTTAATAATAACTAACAATTCTATTAAGTTTACTCATATGCTTGGCACTGTGCTAAGCATTTTGATACATATTAAATTGCTTATTAGTCATAAAATCCTATCACATAGGTTCTATTAGTAGCCCAAATATAAAGATGAAGAAACTGATTCTCTAAGAGATTGAATAATTTTTCCAACATCACATATCCTTGTGGGCAAGGAAGGAAGCTAGTGATGATCTCCAAAGTTTTCTCCATGCCTGAGAACCTGGACCTTCAGTGACGTCCCTGGGACAACTAGGGTGGTTGTTCATAACCCTCATGAAATGAAGTCATCTGGTCACATTCATGTATTTTCCCCTACACAAGGCAGAATAAAGATGCCCACTGAGGATAAACTGGCTCACATCCATGAACATTGGAAACGAGAAGGGGAAATTGTTCTCATCCTCATTTATAGGTCTAATCCTCATCATAACATTTTCATAATAGTGGGAATCAGTCATTTGTTGCCTTTAGATCAGACACTCCTTCCATATACTAGTAAAAGTTGGTTACAAATGTAACATTCAGATAAATGCTGTGAGAAGTGTGGAAATATCTTAGTTCTCCTGTTGAAAGGTAACTAAGATAACTAATCTTCTGAAGTTTCAAAAACAAATATGCAACTCTCCTGCTGTCTTGTTTTGTTTTTTACTTTCAATGGGTTTAACTTATATAGATTATTGCTTAATCAAAATGTTTGCTATCCAAGAAGTTTCTTTTGATTTTTTTCTCTGATGATTAAATACATTGATAAACCAAAGAAAATGCATAGTCTTTTCTCTCTGATGAATAGATAACATTTAACCACCTGAATATCTTTTTTCTCACCAATATACTTTCAGTTTATTCATTTCACCTGGTTTTAAAATGTCCATCTTTTCTTTTTAATACCATGCACTTAAAGGTAAAACTGAAATAACAATATTAATTACTTTTGTAAAAAATCCTAAGACAGTAACATGTATAAATGCAAATATGAAAAAATTAATAATGATGTCACTACATAACCTCCAGTGCAAAGAGAAAGTTAGTGAGTGAATTAAGAAATTATGCACAAAAAAAAGAATCAAACTTACATTTTAAATATCCAGTCATATTTCCTCCTAGGGATGTACAATTATTGAGCACCTTCCTTGTGGTCCTATTGCCATAAGTCCTTTTTTTTTTTCAATTTAAATTCAATTAATTATTAGTTTCAGAGGTAGAGGTCAGGGAGTCATCAGTCTTATATAATATCCAGTGCTCATTACAACTCGTGCCCTCCTTAATGCCCATCACCCAGTTACTCCATCTCCCTACTGTCATCCTCTCCAGCAACCCTCAGTTTGTTTCCTATGATTAAGAATCTCTTATGGCTTGTCTTGGTTTTTCTCTCCCTTCCTCAATGATACTCTGTTTTGCTTCTTAAATTCCACTTATGAGTGAGATCATATGATAATTGTCTTTCTCTGATTGACTTATTTCACTTAGTATGATACCACCTAGTTCCATCCACATTGTTGCAAATGGCAAGATTTCATTTCTTTGATGGCTGAGTAATATTCCATTGTGGTGTGTGTGTATGTGTGTGTGTGTGTGTGTGTGTGTGTGTGTGTGTACCATATCTTCTTTATGCACTCATCTGTATATGGACATCTGAGCTCTTCCCATAGTGTGGCTATTGTGGAGGACATTGCTGCTATGAAAATTACGGTGCAGGTGTCCCTTTGGATCACTACATTTGTATCTTTGGAGTAAATACCTAGTAGTCTAATTGCTTGGTTGTAGGGTAGCTCTATGTTCAACTGTTTTCCAGAGTGGCTGCACCAGCTTGCATTCCCACCAACAGTGTAGGAGGGTTCCCCTTTCTCTGCATCCTCATCAACATCTGTTATTTCCTGACTTGTCAATTTTAACCTTCCTGACTGGTGTGAAGTGGTATCTCATTATGGTTTTGATTTGTATCCCCCTGACGCCAAGTGATGTTGAGCATTTTTTCATGTGTCTGTTGGCCATTTGTATGTCTTCTCTGGAGAAATGTCTGTTCATGCATAAGAGTCTTTTTTCAAACAATCTTTCAGGGTTTGAATAACCTATGATTAGAAGATATAGTAGAAAACTGAGATCCAAAACACTGAGTCAGAAGTCACAACACAAAGTAACTTTAATACCTATAAATAGGAAAAGAAGCACTTGGAATTTTGTGCCGAAGGGAGCAGAGCATAGTGGGCAGGAAGTTTTAGTAAGGTAAGTGCCTGCGCAGGTCTCCTCAAGTCTTCCAAATATGCCATGCTCACCACTTCCTCTGTTCCTGAGGTTTATTATTATTATTATTATTCTTTTTCGATTTGGAATATCTTCTTTCACCTGCTCTCCCACCCCAGTTCCACCCAAACTTTAGCATTTGGCCTAAAATTCATCTTTTCCAGGAAGCTTTACATAACTTCAGTTTTTCCCTTCCCTTTTAAAATTACTCGTATTTCCAAGTCTCACCCACTCACAACATAGCATTTAATTATTCTTGTACTTATTTCCTGGGGTTTTTTGACAGTATTTGAATAAAATTCTACTTAATATTAATTCTTGATGTTTTCAGACATCTAGTATTTTTTTAAAAGATTTAATTTATTTATTTGACAGAGATCACAAGTAGGCAGAGAGGCAGGCAGAGAGAGAGGAGGAAGCAGGCTCCCCGCTGAGCAGACAGCCTGATGTGGGCCTGGATCCCAGGACCCGGAGATCATGACCTGAGATGAAGGCAGAGGCTTTAACCCACTGAGCCACACAGGTGCCCTAGTATTTTTTTTTAATAAGATTATCAGTTCCTCAAAAATAAAAGCTGTGTTTCTGAATTTATATATTCTCCCATGATATTAAATACAGTGCTGAATTTATATTTCAAAAAATCACAAGGAACTTGTTGAGGAGTTGTCTATAAAATTTCATGAGAGAAGCAAACATGTTGATCTTCCCTACAGCTTCACTGAGGCTAATAAAATAGTATTAAACATGTTGATCTTACCCATCATTAAGTGTTCAGTGCCCAGCACAGTTCTTACTGAATTTCAAGAAACCAAAAGTATATGCTGAAGGATAAATAAACAAATGTAAGAATAAAACAGCAATTGTCAACTTTATAAACTGAACACAAGAAGGCAATAACTCAATGAATATTCTTGTATAAATGAATGAATGAATATATTTTTCAGGAAGTAAAAAAGTCCAAGAATACTAGTAAGTTCATTTTATAACTAGCAAAGAAATAGGATTAAACTACCAACTTTATCTAGAATACTGTTTCTAAGATTTGTAGCTGTTTCTCATTCCTGGTTATATTTTGGGATTAGGGCTTGGGGCTTATGAGAAGATAAAAATTAATCACAAATGGCAAGACATGTCCTCTGCATTCCTGGAGTTCTCTGCATCTCATTGTGAAAAGCCACTGTGTTCTCAAGATAGGAATTTTTTAAAATTTATTTATATAAGTAATCTCTACACCCAATGTAGGGCTCAAATTCACAACCCCAAGATTAAGAGTCTCATGCTCTTCCAACTGGGCCAACGAAGTACTCTGAGGTATTCTTTACTTCAAGGACATGTCTGGTGGTTTTCCAAATTTCCCTTCAAATAATCAACATGTAAAAATGTAAAAGGAAAATTGTATATATTATTTTATTTAAACTAATTAAAGATTATAGCATCTTTTTATATCATAACTACTTAAGAGGATTTAATTTGTTTTAAAGACTTGAAGTGTTGATGTGTGCTAAGACATCGACCATATTTCTCAGTATAGCACATGTAATACAAAAAAAATCCATGTTTGAAAAAGGGTAATGCTGTCTAAATTACTCTTCTAACACTGAAAAGTCAAGAGGCTCAGACAGAGGCTTAGATACAGAAACAAAATGTTTATGCTATGTCCAGAGTTAGCAAACACATTTTTAAAAATAATACATTAAAAAAAACAGAGTTCCAAAAGAACAATATGTTTTATTTACATCATGAGCCATAAAAGGAATCATGGTATAATTTAAAATATCTCTGGCACTTGATAAATGATTGCTAATACTTTCCTCTCAGTAAACATTTTGTATAAATGTAGCCTTGTTGTTACCGGAGATTATAACCCAAAACTTGTAATTTTTTTCCCTTCACATGAAAGATAAATATAAGCAGTCATAATGAGAAAGTCTTTAAGAACTACAAACTTTTACATATATTTATTTTTTCCTTGGGAAAAATGGCAAGAAAACATCACTAATGACAAAACACACCATTTGTATATCGCATATGTATGTATGTCTACTATGTGTGTATAGTTCCTGAAATTTGTTTCCTTAGATACATGTTTTAATTCTACTATTATTTAGTCATACGTCATCTAAATGATTATTGAAATTTTTTATAAGTAAAAATAAACTCCATATCTCAAAAAGGCATAGCTAGACAAAACAAAACAAAAACTTCTGTCTACAAAACAGAATTTTTCAGAAGTTTTAATATCAAGACCATAACAAGGTGAAATTACTATATCTATACTATTAAAGTATGATTCTATGTAATACTATTGTAATATCATATACTAGTGAATGTTATTGATGTTATCTTACTTAGTATCCATTACATTGGTACTCACTTTTCTGTGTCCTATTATATAAAGAGCTATGTAAATCTGATTTATAACATAAAATATAAATTTATTCACATGACTATTGCATTATTTTTCTTTTGACTCATTCCATTTATACTGGTCTTATTAAAGAATATGTTACTCCTTTACTTATTCATTGGATTTTATTATTAAGTGTCGCCTATAAGCCCAACGTTGCAATTAGAGCTTGAATTACCAAGATAAATCAGATATGACACCTGTCAGGAACTTACAATTTAATTAGACAAATACTTAAGTAAATAATGTCAATTTATTAAGGGACATGTTTTACTATGTGCCAAGTGGTCTATTAAAATTCTGTATATGGATTACACCTCTTCATAAAATACAATTGCTGCATGTGGGTAATTTTACTCCGTTTTACAGATGAGAGCAGTAAGTGTGGTGATATTAAAATATGTTCCGTTCGGGAGAACCTCGCAGGCTCAGTTGGTAGAGCATGCAACTCAAGATCTCAGGATCATGAGTTCAAACCCTACACTGGGTGTGAATCATACTTAAAAAAATTTTTTTTAAAAATACACTCCCTTCGGGGTGTCTGGGTGGCTCAATGAGTTAAGCGTCTAGCTCTTAATTTTAGCTCAGGTCATGATCTCAGAGTCGTGCAATGGCATGGAGATTGCCTGGGATTCTCTCTCTCTCTCTGCACCCCCCCTCATGTGTACTCTTTCTTTCTTTTTTTTTTTTTTTTTTTTTTAAAGATTTATTATTTATTTGACAGAGAGAAACATAGCCAGAGGGGGAACACATGTAGGGGAAGTGAGAGAGGGAGAAGCAGGCTTCCCGCTCAGCAGGGAGCCCGATGTGGGACTTGATCCCGGGCCTCCGGGATCATGACCTGAGCCGAAGGCAGTTGCTTAACCAACTGAGCCACCCAGGCGCCCCAAGTACTCTTTCTCTCAAATAAGTACATACATAAATAAAATCTTAAAACTAAACTAAGAGACATCTGTAGTCAGGTAGAGCAAGCCACAGGAACCAATGGGTTCATGCAGGAGCACTAAGGTTTCTGATTCTGATTCAAGGTGATTTTAAAGTAAATAAGGCGATATTATTTGCACATCTGAGATATGCTCCTGGTGGGCTGGAGTTCCCACTCTTGCCAGCATCCTTCCCAGTGTTTCCCAGGATTCATGAAGGGGTTTCCGCCTACACGGAGTTCTCTAGTACTTGCACTGCACCGTCACTCAACCCAAACATGCAACATGGTTCCTTTTACATCGATTCCATGAAGCAACCTAAAAGCAAGGTGGTCACATGCAGTAGAATTCTGTAAAGTTTGAGGGTGATAGTGGATAGAGTAGGTTGCAGTGATTATTAGATGGATCAATCTGTTCTTAAAAAATGCCCTCAGCATTCCCTCTGTGGAAACCCCTCCTGTGTGTACCTCCTTTTCAGACTCCCGACCTCCCATCATGTTGTTTGTACCCACCTTCACCAGACACTCTTTTCTCCTCTCCTCACTCTTGGGGCCCCATTTCCTCCCTCTGGGCCAAGGCTATGTCTAAATCTTTCTCATTTCTATATCCTGAGCAATTCAGGCTTCTTTATTTTGCCCAATTTTTCCATGTTTGGGACTTACACAGTCAGATTCAATTTTCCAAGTAAAAAACTAATTAAAAAATATCTTCTTACCCAAGAAAATATTCTAATTCCAGATTTTAAAATAAAATTTTCTATTTTTCATATATCTATATATGCTATATATTACTCTAAAGTAGTTTCAGAGAAGACTTGTCATAAAAGTAATAAAAGGTGTTGTGAGGACCTGAATGCAGGGCTCTTCAAGAACATTTATGTTTTCATTATATTATAGCCATAACTAATGTGGGCTAGAATAAGAATTCATAAATAGGTCTGAGGATCTCACAACTTATGATATTGTCTTTAATAGGAAATATTTCATGAATATTAGAAAATGGCATGACAAACATTTGGAAAACAAATCATATAAAAATGAAAACTGTATGAATTCAAAACATGTTCGAGGGGTGCCAAGGTGGCTCAATCATTTAAACATTTGACTCTTGATCTCATCTCAGGTCTTGATCTCAGGGTTGTGAGTTCAAGCCCTGTATTGGGCTCCACACTGGGCATAGAGCCTACCTACCTACCTACCTACCTACATACATACATAAATTTATTTTTAAAAAATAAAAATAAATAAAATAAGAATTCAGCCATGCTGGGAGAATACAATGTTACATAGAGAAAATGGAACTTTAAAAGGAAAAAATGTTTTTTTTCTTCGAGTTGACTTACAGAAGCAACTAGGTAATAATAATTTTGACAACATTATGCCATGTCACCTAGAGTATCTTTCAATGACAACATCAGGTAGATTCACATATGCTTCCACTGAGTGTAAACCTTTCCTAAGACAGTACTACATGTAAGACACCATGGCACTATAGCAGATCTTACAGGGCTTTCAAGAATGAAGTGTTTGTTGGGATTCTTTCAAATGCAAGTGCCAATAACCCAACTCACATTAGCTAAAGCAAGAAGAGAATAGATTGTTTCACATAACCAGGAAATCCAGGGTTAGTTCTGGCTTCAAACATAGCATAATTCCCAAGGAATGTTGTTCCCACACTTTTCCTCATTTTCTTCTCTTTTCTAGCTCTGTTTCTTTCTTTGTTTCAGTCTTATCCTCTTCTTGTGCTTCTGGCTAGATTGCAGAATTAACTACCTGCAGGTAACTATCTGCAATCTTAGGTTGTGTGTCATAGTAGATTTAGCAATCCAGATCATCCCAGCTGAAAAACTATCTTCCTTAAATATATCGACTCCAGGCAATGACTCTTACTGTCTCAATTTATAATTCCTCACCATTGAACCAATTAATATGTTCAGAGGTGTGAGATATTATGATTGGCCAAGCCGTGGTCAGGTGACCACTCCCTTGACAAGGCACAGCACTTAACAAATAGGATTTTCTTAACCACTGAGGGTGGAGCAAGGGTATATCTGCAAAGAAAGGGATGAAGCCATACAGAAAAATACAATATATACCCACTGTGGATTGATAAGTAATGTGTCTTGTCTTTAAGGAGTTTTCCATGTGTAAATCTTAGTAGTCATGTCAGAGGAAAAAAAATCCCCTTATGTGCCCTCAAATAATTATTTATTGTTTTTTTTGTTTGTTTTTTGGGTTTTGTTTTGTTTTGTTTGTTTTGTTTTTAGAGAAAGGAAGAGAGAGCATATGCAAAAGAGGGTGGGAGGTTGGGAGGAGGGGTAGAGGGAGAGGGAGAGAGAGAATCCCAAGCAGGCTCCACAAACAGAATGGAGCCCCCTCACCCCACCCCCACCGCCACCCCTGGGCTCCATCTCACAACCAGAAGCCATGACCTAGCTGAAATCAGGAGCCCAGTGCTTAAGTGACTGAGCCACCCAGGTGCCCAGGTGCCCAAAACTTTTAATTTTAGTGCTAATCAGTTATCTAGATTAGAAAACATTTAAATACCCCCCCCACACACTATCCTTGTTACTATTATGTAAATCTGGTTTTGTTATAAACTAAGTGTGAACATTATTTGATCATTAGCATAATATTTCTGTGGTCAAAATGCAATGTCACCTTAAAACTTTTTCTCTGGATGATAAATGATAAATTTATCTTTAGATATTATGGAAACTATGCCAAATCTAACAAGACATTTCCTTAGTTAATTTTGGTTTTGTGGCTGCAGTGGCTTGAAAACTGTTTCTTGGTTTAGCCATACTTTGGTTACTACTATATTTGGAGACAACTTATTTTAGCCTTGACAGAAAAACTTGCTATTTTTATTGGAATTTTATTGGCTAGAAAGCATAATTTGTATTATTTTCTACTCATGCTGTTATGGTATATAGAAAGAAAGAAAAAAGCCTGCTGTTTGCATCATATATTTTTACTAAATGTGTCTCACATGCAAAAAAGTGAAATACAAGCTTTTGTTGGGTTCAGCCTCTGAGATTTTTAAGTTAATTTGATACTGTAATATATCCTAGGCAATCCTCACAAATACAGATGTGAACACAAGTAATCATAACTTATAAGCAAAAAGATTCACACCATAATTTTGTAAATATTATCATTTTTCTCTTTTTACAATATGTATAATTTATATTCTAGGCAAAAATACACATACATTTGTATGATTTCCCTAACAGTGAGTTAATTCCACTTTTTTTCCCCCAAGAAAAGAGAAAAAACCATAACTCAGTGGGTGTTATAGAGTCTTCAAACCCATAAAAGCCATATTCTTCTATATCAACTCTCTGCACATACCTATGACTTTTTTCCTTGCTCTCTACTTTGCAACTAAAGTTCCATAATCTGAAGCTAAATAACATTTCCTTCAGTCTTTAGTTCCCTTTTATTCAAATGTTTCTTGGCAATGGAACCTTCTCTTCCAATGGCATGTTAATTCACATAAACAGGACAAATAAAAGCAAAACCCAGACACTGAAGTATCAGGATCAGCACAACCAAGAGCCAGGGCATCATGCACCCAAATAGGTTAGCTTTATGACGTCCCTGTGGTGCGGATATGAGGAAGGTGGACCCAACAGTAAAAAAAACCTGAGTTGTTTTTCTCAAGCAGATTCACCTTCACCTGTCTATCATGACTGAGGTGCCTCAGTTCTCCTTTTTGTGGCTTCTCCTCCTCCACTGGGCTCCTGAAACCAAGCACGGCTTCCTTACATGGCATTCTCAAGGCAATATTCCAAGAAGACAAAAGCAAAAGCTGCAAGTTTTCCTGAGTCTAGGCTTCACTGACACAACATTTCTCCCACGCTCTATTGGTCAGTAGCAAGTTACAAAGCCAGACTAGATTCAAAGTATGGGAAATAGACTCTATTTCTTGATAGTGGCAAAGCATTTGCGACTGCCATAGAGTATTACTAAATATATATTAGGTACTTAATACATTTAGCTTTCATGTTTACAGGGATTGAAGTGGTTATAAAATTCCTGGAATATGTGATCTGTGGACTAGTTTTTTTAACACCCAATATGGGGCTTGAACTCACAACCCTAAGATCAAGACTCTCATGCTCTACCAACTGAACCAGCCAAAGCCCACAAAGGGAATTTAATGGAAAACAGTATGGAGGTTCCTCAAAAAGTTGAAATTAGAGCTATTCTATGACCCAGCAATTGCTCTACTAGGTATTAACTCCAAAGATACAAATGTAATGATCTGAAGGGGCATCTGCACCCCAACTTTTATAGCAGCAATGTCCATAATAGCCAAACTGGAAAAAGCCCAGATGTCCATCGACAGATGAATGAAGAAGATGTATATATATATATATGTGTGTGTGTGTATATATACACCTGTGTGTGTACATATACACACACAATGGAACATTACACAGCCATCAAAACAAATGAAATCTTGTCATTTGCAACAAGGTGGATGGAACTAGAGGGTATTATGCTAAGTGAAACAAGTCAATCGGAGAAAGGCAATTATCATATGATCTCATTCATATGTGGAATTTAAGAAACAAAACAGAGGAGCATAGAAGAAGGGAGGGAAAAATAAAACAAGATGACATCAGAGAGAGAGACAAGCCATAAGAGACCCTTAACCATAGGAAATAAACAGGGTTGCTGGAGGGGAGGAGGGTGAAGGAATGGGGTAACTGGGGGATGGGTATTAAGGAGGGCACGTGATGTAATAAGCACTAGGTGCTATATGCAATTGATGAAACCCTGAACTCTATCTCTGAATAATAATACACTATATGTTAGTTAATTGAATTTAAATAAAATAAAAAAAATTTTAAAGGAAATGGAAATAAATAAATAAATAAATAAATAAATGGAACTTTCAGCCTGTATTTACTAGAAACAAGTTGGTTCGTTTTCAAGTCCTGAAACTAAATTGCCATTATCATGATTCATTAAATAGAAGGGCCCAACTTCAGCAGAAAAGGTAGCAGCTCAGAAAAAGAATTGGTACGTAAACTTCCATTTTCAACATATTCAAATTCAACTAAGGAATTATTTAAAGGAAGTCATTACACAAAATTGCAAAATTTTCACGACTATTTTATTCAGATTTGTTTGATAAAAATTTTCTAAATTAAAAAAAATTCAGAATTGGCTAATGTAAATTTAGTTTCCTCTTTTACCATAGCTTGATCTAGTGCTTTTGATAACAGCAGGAGGTTTATTTAAAAATAGTAAAATTGTAGGACAGAGTGAAGGATCGAAGCCAAGCTGACAAGTTAGGTACAGGAGTTTAAAATTAAATTATCATAGGAGAAAGGACTGAGATATCAGATTGCCTGTAGTCACCAAGCCTGTTGTGAGTCATTGTCAAAGGGAGGGTGGACATCTAATCAACACCCGCATCTCTGCTCAAAAATATGCTACTTTATTTGCCAACTACGTGCAGTATAGAGAAAACGGATCTAAAATGTATTCTCGGAAAGTGGTCTCTGAGGGGCTTGAATAGCAGTGATTCATAAGAAAAATAACAGCTTCCGTGCACCAATGGGACCAACCATGAAAATGTCTTTTAATCAACTAGTAGAAAACATGTGATTACAAGCCCTTGCCTTTACCTGCAGCTTCAAGTTGAAGTATTTTATATATTGTAGTGTATCTAACATTTGTTTTGGGATTCTTTTTCTTTTGGTTTAGACTGAAGGAAAAGTTTGCCAAGGTTTATGTCTTCCTGAGTCAGCAAGTAAATTTCCCATTACTCTCCTAGTTGGGTGAGTCACCAGCCCTGTTTAGAAAAGTCACAGAGGCCTGACTGTCTGGGAGGGATGAGAAAGATTACAGTCCATCAGTCTAGACAGTTTGGGTGCAGCTACTTGGCCATTTATGGTACCATTTCCTCTTTTTTACTGGGACAGCCCAGAGAGCAAAGAGACACTCCTGGGAATATATACGGGTTACCAGATTTCGCAAATAAAAGTATAGGATGCTTGTTAAATTTGGATTTCAGACAATGAATATTTTTAGTATACATATGTTCTATGCAATATTTCTGACCCACTTTTACTTAAAAAAAAAAAAAAGACCAAAAACATCACTTATCTGAAATTCACATTTAACTAGGCCTCCTATATTCTATCTGGCAACCCTGAATATATGAATCTCACTTCATATCATCCAAGGTTTATTACTTTGCAGAATGTCATAGAAATGAAAGTCTGTTTCCTAAGTTATAGAGAACAAAAGTTGAGCTATTCTTTCTTTCACGTAATTACAGCCTAACATCAAGAAAGAAAAAATAATCAAAGACAAGAATTCTGTAAAGCAGTAATTCCCAGACTTGAATGTGTATGTAAGACACTTTGGGATCTTGGCAAAATTGAGATTCTAATTCAGCATCTGGAGGTGGGGCCTGAGATTCTGCTTTCCTAACAAGCTCAGAGCTGATAGCAATGATGCTGGTCTATAGACCACACTTTTCAGTAGCGTAGTTTTCAGTGTTTCTCAAACTTGGCAGCATATTTGAATTACCCAGGGGGCTCTGAAAACTCTTGATGCCTAAACTGCATCCCATCCAAGTTAAATCCAAATTGCTGGGCAAAGGAAGGGTGCCTGGGTGGCTCAGTCGTTAAGTGTCTGCCCTTTGCTCAGGTCATGATCCTAGGGTTCTGGGATCAAACCCCACATCAGGCTCCCTGCTCTGTGGGAAGCCTGCTTCTCCCTCCCCCATTTTCTCTGCTTGTGTTCCCTCTTTTGCTGTCTCTCTCTCTGTGTCAAATAAATAGAAAAAAATCTTCAACACACACACACACACACACACACACACACACACAAATTGCTAGAGTGGGGAGTCAGGTATCAGCATTTTTAAAAGCTCCTCAGTTGCCTCCAGATAACGAGAATCACTGTCTTTGATGAGTCCACCTTGCACAGGTCAGTGTTTACTGTCACTTGCCTAGGAAGCAAAGCCTTTCAAAAAAAAAAAAAATCAGCATGGTGGTTATTACATGTTAACTGGAATCTTAAGAAACTGAAATGTGAATAATTGCCACCACGGTCTTTTCAATGTGTCCACTTTCAGTTATGCTTTCTAAGCAACTGAGAAAAACAATAGATTTTATTTTATTTTTTATAAAGATTTTATTTATTTATTTGACAGAGAAAAACACAAGCAGAGGGACTGAAAGAGGGAGAAGCAGGCTTCCCGCTGAGCAGGAAGCTAGATGTGGGGCTCAACCCTGGGTCTCCAGGATCACGACCTGAGCCGAAAGCAGTCACTTAACCAACTGAGCCACCCAGGTGCCCCTAGATTTTATTATTTATTATTATTTATTATTTATTATTATTTATTATAACAATAGATTTTATTATTTATTATTTATCTATTATGTTAGATCTTAAATATTTTCCAAATTTGGAGATTTTATGTCTATAGTATACATTTTTCTGTGAGTCTAAAATAATTTACTTCTCTTAATGTTTCTAATAAAAACCAAATAGTCACCACCTCTGAATCAGTCTGGCTTGGAAAACACTGGAATTTATCATCTGTTACTCCTTGTGACTCTTGGCTAGAGTCAAGGAATTTGACTTGAGGAAGAAAATCAAATCTTTACATTCTTGTTTTTTATATGAAGTCATGTCAGTGAAAATGAAAATGTGCTTTCAAAGCTGTTGATAAAAATATAGCATGTATAGAACACATATTTACACAAACTAGGTCCTAACATAGTTAGTTGTGGAAATTTCTACAAAAACTTTCTTAGCTGAATACCGTATTCTTTTATCTTCTAGTTTTGTCATGTTAGTGTCATCTGTTTTTATCCCATCTTCCCTTAAATCACAATCTTTTCTGCAGTATTGCTTAGCTTGAAGAATGCTTTTGGGGTTTCCTGTAATTTACACTGGAGTGTTATCTCACAGGTCTTTGTTTTTTGTGTTTTTTTTTGTTTGTTTTTTGTTTTTTTGTTTTTTACTTTGTCTTGTTTTTTGTTTTGTTTTGCTTTTGTCCATGTCATTCCTCATGCATTTTTTTTTCTTGTGTTCATGCCTAACCTACACCTTCCATCACTTCTCTGTTCAATTTCCTACTTTGTGTCCAAACATTCTAGAGTCTGTGACTAGACTTTTCACTTTACCAGCCACCCTCACCAGCCCCAGAAGTTACCATGCCCTGGGAAATAATCTTAAGAAGCTCACAAATGTCCCTGACCCTAGGTGGCCCGAGCATCCAGTTGAAAGTTTGCCAGAAGAGGCACAACAAGACCATTAAGGGGTGGAGGGCAAATCGTTCTGCAAAAGGCTTCTCTCCTTAGTGTGCCCCTTCAGAGAACCTAGGAGAGCAGCTCTTAGGCAACAGATGTCTCCTAGGAGGAGGAAGTTAATCTAATCTGTCTGGCGTACAGAGTAACCACCTAAAAATATTTTTGTTCTGAATTATGGTAGCTTACTCTTCCTGTCATGAGAGGCTTGTACACATTTTCTTAAAACTTACTATAGTATAGCAGTGTATAATATAAAAAAATCAGTAACTGAGCTAATATTTATAAAGCCACTATGTGTTTTTATATGCATTGAACCTTTTTTTTTTTTTTTGAGAGGTGGGCAGGAGAGGCAGAGAGAGAGAAAATCTTCAGAGCCCACTCCATTTCACAACCCTGAGATCATGACCTGAGCTGAAATCAAGAGTCAGATTCTTAACTGTCTGAGCTATCCATCAGGCCTTTAAATCTTTGCAACAACCCCAATTCTGGTTTTAAAGATGAAGACATTGAAGGGGTCCCTGGCTGGCTCTTGATCTCAGGGTTGTGAGTTCAAGTCCCATGTTGGGCATGGAGTCTACTTTAAATAAATAAATAGGTATGGAACCACAAAACACCTCAAATAGCCAAAGCAATTTTGAAAAAGAAAAGCAAAGCTGAAGGCATCATAATTCTGGACTTCAAGTTGTATTACAAAGCTGTAGTCATCAAAACAATATGGTACTGGCACAAAAACAGACACATAGATCAATAGAACAGAATTGAAAACCCCAGAAAGGACACACCACTAAATGGGCAATTAATCTTTGACAAAGCAGGAAAGAATATCCAGTGGGAAAAAGACAGTCTCTTCAACAAATGGTGTTGGGAAACCTGGATAGCAACATGCAAAAGAATGAAACTGGACCACTTTCTTATACCATACACAAAAATAAGTTCAAAATGGATGAGAGATCTAACTGAGACAGGAAACCATCAAAATTCTAGAGGAGAACACAGGCAGTAACTCTTTGACATGGGCTGTAGCAACTTCTTACTAGATATGTCTCCTGAGGTGAGGGAAACAAAAGCAAAAATGAATTATTGGGACTTCACCAAAATAGAAAGCTTCTGCACAGCAAAGGCAACAATCAATAAAACTAAAAGGCAACGTATGGGATGGGAGAAAATATTTGCAAATGATGCATCTAATAAAGGGTTAGTATCCAGGGGCGCTTGGGTGGCTCAGTTGGTTAAGTGACTGCCTTCGGCCCAGGATCGAGTCCCACATCGAGTCCCACATCGGGCTGCCTGCTCGGCAGGAAGCCTGCTTCTCCCTCTCTCACTCCCCCTGCTTGTGTTCCCTCTCTCGCTGTGTTTCTCTCTGTCAAATAAATAAAATCTTTAAAAAAAAAAAAAAAGGGGTAGTATCAGTATAAGAACTGGTAAAATGAACACCCAAAGAACAAATAATCCAGTTTAAAAATGGGCAGAAGACATGAACAGATATTTTTCTTTTGTTTCCATATAAACAGTGTTAATGCTTAATTTTGTCAAGCCTCTGCTTTTATCAAAAATTACTAAATTTAAAGGTTCATTTGGAGGTGAGAGGAGGGTGCTCTTCCAGGTCAGCTGCTGTGATAACCCCATTATTATTCTGGGAGGAAGTGAGGCTTTCACTTCCTTTACACCGCTCAAGGAAACTCATCTAAATTCCAAGAATACCAGGGGCATTTACCAGACACTGCGCTTTCCCCTGTGTTTGTTTATTTTTACATTGCACATAGGGTACAATTAATTACAACCGGTCACCGGAACAGAATGTAATTGTAGCCTGAAAGGATAACCAAACTGCCTTCTCTTTTTGAATGACTAACTGCAGAGAGACACTTTTCCAGAGCTGGTGATCTGCATGATCAGCTCAGTGAATCGCTGAGCATGGTCTGGACTGGGGATGGCCCAGTTTTAATCAGTGCCCTTAAATCTGCCAGATTCTGGTTGCCTGACAAAAACTAAAATCGAATTACATCCTGAAAATACAAAAGGGCAGAAAACACAAGACCAGTCCTTGTTAGCTGGATGAGATCATAAAACCCTAATTGTAAAAGATTCAGATTTCAATAACCACCTTTTTGAAAGCTGTAGCTTAGCTGGAGAAGAGACACACTCTGCCCTATGATAAGGTATTAGTTAGAAAGAGGGATATACTGTGTTTATTTCATTACAGTTTTTCCCTGGCATCAACCGCATAATTCTCCCATTCTAGTCTTTGTGTTCACTAACATTTTGAGCATTTTATGTATGAGATGCCTTTCATAAGACATCACGGAAACAGAACAAGACTTAACTACATTGAGATCATTGAGATCCTGAGAACACAGAGACAAATACCTGCAAAATAATGCTAATCTGACAAGCAAGATAAAACAATGACTTTTTCATTAACAATAACCTTTATAGGTCCTTGTGCTGGAAACTATATTACTTGGAAGCAATGATTGTTAAATGTCCCACGGGACAAGCTTGTAGGAAAAGTCTGATCTAAGAACTCCAGCTTCTTGACCTGGAGACAACACAGGGTGACAGTGTTCCCGCTTATTGCCAGGCTTCTAGAGCACTGGACCTGAGCAAACCCTCGCTTGCTATTGTTGTTCAGTTTGGAGTAAACATCTGTAAATTGCCTGTTTGTCAGGATTAGTGGAATAGTGAGGGAGGAGAAGGGAGCTCACTGGAGCAGAATCTATAGTTTTCAAAGCAGTAAATAGTCTCCAGCTCAGTTACATATCACCACCCAGCAGGCTCACCCCGCCTCCTCCCCCACTCATTCGAACAACCACATAGGACAAGTGACAACCAGCTCAGAAACTTAAAATGAACAGGTTGTGTCATTCACGGTTAAAGCCACTCATGAATCTTGGCACTTAGTGATCTATAAAAATCTTCCCGGGGACCTTACTAATCTCAAAACCTGTTCTGCTGTAACTTGTTACACCTCTGTAGAAAGGCAAAGATTTAGTTTTGTTTTACCTCAAGCTCCCACATGTGATTTTTAGTAATAAGCTTACTCTAAAGAGGTTTTGCCATCAGAGTGAACTTTTCCTATGGAATTCAGTAGCTTAGATTTTGACCTGTAAGAAGCTAGGGTGGCCTGATGTTTAGAGCACAGCGTGGGACACATAAAGCTGGGTTTTTAAGTCCCATTCCGTCACTTTCTGGCTGAGGGACCTCCAGTAAGTTACTTAAACTCTCCATGGCTATTTTCCTTTTCCAGTTGCTCTATCTGGCCGTTTTGCAAACCCACCTATCCTTTTTTCCTTGTAATTTTTTCCCTTATGTTTCTTCTCCTTCATCTGTTTACTTTTTTCAAATAAATTATTTCATAGCCAATTGTTTCTTATTCTGTTTTCTCAGGTACATAGAGATGCTAATCTCCCCGATTACAGTATCTGCTGACTCACACTCATGACAAATTATTTTCTGACATATCCTGGAATTCATGAGGGATGGCTTTTCCAGGGAAAGTTCCTGTGGGTTTATTTCTGGAAGTGTTTCTCATAATGCTGTTTCATGTGTTTCTACCAGACATCACTGACCATCACTGGTCCAGAACTGAATCATTTAGGCAGAGATAGATTTCCTTTTGGGGGCTCCTGGACAGACGATTTCTCATTCTCCTTTCACCAAGGATGGAGACCTTGGTGGGTTTTGGTGCATATAGAAATCTCTATTTCAAATCTCTACCTTGTCTTTTGTTTCTGTTGAATGGTGAGTTCCAAATCTCTAGGTTCAAACTTAGAATCCCCATGCAGACATAGTGTCAGCTCACTTTACCACACCAA
Source organism: Spilogale gracilis (assembly GCA_004023965.1). Taxonomy (NCBI): domain Eukaryota; kingdom Metazoa; phylum Chordata; class Mammalia; order Carnivora; family Mephitidae; genus Spilogale; species Spilogale gracilis. The sequence continues at coordinate 112,113 of PITA01002145.1, read as the reverse complement.
GTTTTAGTTCCCTCTTAATGCCTGGTGGTTTCCCATTCTTTTTTGCAAGGTTACCTAAGTATTCTTTCTTTCTTTTCTTTTTTTTTCTTTTCTTTTCTTTCTTTCTTTCTTTCTTTCTTTCTTTCTTTCTTTCTTTCTTTCTTTCTTTCTTTCCTTTCTCCTTCCTTCCTTCCTTTCTCTCTCTCTCTCTCTCTCTCTCTCTCTGTCTCTCTCTCTCTCTCTCTCATGGTGTTGGTAGGAAGGGCTCTTATTATCAGTCCTCCATTAACACCAGAACTGTGTTCTTACCTCTTAAAACCTAGATAGCTGCATATAAGAAATAGGGATAATGATGGCGTGTACCCTGCATGGTTTGGTAAACATTAAATGAGATAGGGATTAAAGTGCTTAGGGATGTGCCTGGTACATAAGTAACTGCATAATAAATGTAAGCCTTTTAGTGGCTGAATGCTGTTGTTGGTATTGTCAGGATCCACCTATGACTGTTGGCACTTGATGAGATCAACAATTTGATAGGTCTACTACAATTAACTGAATTAACTTGGTGGTTCTCTCTGCTAGATGCAACAGCATCTTTGGTCGTCACTGGTTCGCTCCTAGCAAACTAGAGAGACCGGAGAGGTTGGGATCTACCAATATACTTCTCCTCATAAAGGTGGCGAGTTGAGAGTAAGGAAACTAACACTAAGGGGGTGGAGGGGAATTAGTAAAAGGCCAGTAAGATTAGTGGTAAACTAGGACTGGTTTTTAGTGGCCAGGATAAAGGACCAAATACCAGAAGTTAAATTTAGATATTGCAAATTTAGTCTACTAAAGCCCAGTTATCCAAAATCCAAAATCAAAGTGGGGTCATATTTTGGAGGTATGGGAAGATGTTTCCAAATTGCAGCATAAAGTATAAGTGGAGCAGAGAAAGTCAATTGCCATATGGTTTCACTTATTTGTGGAACATAAGGAATAACATGGAGGACATTAGGAGAAGGATGGGGAAAATGAAGGGGGGGAATTGGAGGGGAAGAAGAACAACGACAGACTATGGACTCCAGGAAACAAATTGAGGATTTTAGAAGGGAGGGGGGTTAAGGGATGGGTAAGCCCAGTGATGATGGATATTAAGGAGGGCATGGATTGCAGGGAGCACTGGCTGTTCTATGCGAACAATGAATCATGGAACACTACATCAAAAACCAATGATGTACCGTATGGTAACTAACATAACAGAATGAAAACAAATAAACAAAGTGCAGCATAAATTAGTGTCACATAGCCCAAATATTCCCGGAATTTCATCAATAAACAAGGCAAAGTAGAATGTGAAAAGGGGCCAGTTTCTGAAAAGTAGTTTTGATCAATCAGGACAACTGGAATATGAATCACCAGCCAATAGGAAAGCAGTGAAACTCCCCACAGAAGATCATAGCCAGAGTTTGAGGCCTGGGGGTATGGAAACTTCAAGCACCTGAGATACACAAGCAAAATTCATCCAAATAAGTAAAACATACCACATAAGTCCACGGGGAGATTACTTGATGTTATACCTGGAATGACCCAGGCTGGACACAGGAGTGGGCTGGGCCTGACATGCAGGCTACAGGAGATGCAGCAGAAATACAATGTCTAAAGGAAAATGAGAATCCAGGTAGACAGTACCACTGAGGTGTCATTCAGGAGAAAGCTAACAAATCTGAGGCATCAAGCAAAAGCTTGAAATTGAGAATGTCAGAGTGGAGGGTTTGAAATTGCACACAGGTAGTGGATCATGAAGGGATATACTATACAGTCACTGGAAGAGAAGATTATCCAGGCCCTGCTCTTAAGGAGTACAGAGGGTACTTCTAAGGGCACTGGGTTTATTCAGACCCAATTTAACAGTCTTCATAAAACAGCTTGATAGGAGGAAACCAGAAACCTAAGAAGTGTGAGTCTTGGTAGAAAATGACGTGTATAATAATCACACTTGAGTGTGGAATTCTTTTCTTTCTTTCAACTTATTTATTTGACAGAGAGAAACACAGCTAGAGAGGGAGCACAAGCAGGGGGAGTGAGAGAGGGAGAAGCAGACTTCCCACCAAGCAGGAAGCCTGATGCAGGGCTCGATCCCGGGGCTCCAGGATCATGGCCTGAGCTGAAGGCAGATGTGTAACAGCTGAGCCACCCAGGCGCTCCTAGTATGGAATACTTTCTGAGTATGGCAATTAAGTGAGAGAAAGATTGTAAATAAACATCTGAAGACCAGGCCCTGTGTGGTTAAATCACGGCTCACCTCAGCAACGGAATATAATGGTGGCATTAACAATACAGTCTCAAAGAGTTTTAGTAACTTAAAAATGCTCTTGGTTCATGCTGCTTTCCCTCTCCCATAATAGCTCAAGTTCTTCCTTTCCAACTGGAGCCCAGATGGGTGGCTCAGAAAAAGCAGGGTGGAGAGAAAAGAAGGCCATTCTGCAATCCAGGAGATAGTGACTACTGGATAATCCACACAAACATCCACAAGCACATCCATGGAATGGGTTTCAAGAGGCATGCCCTGTGGGCACTCAAAGAGATCCAGAAATGTGCCCTAAGGAGATGGGGAAGTCCTGAGGTACTTGACACCAAGGCTCAACAAAGCTATCTGGGCTAAAGGAATAAAGAATACTCCATGCCATGACCAAATGCAGTTTTCCAGGAACACAATGAGGATGAGGATGCACGCAGAAAGCGGCAGGGCTGGTTACCTACGAACCTGTCAGCACTGTCACAAATCTACTGACAGCTGCTGTAGATGAGGACGAACAGCCGCCTGTCACTTAAAGCTCTACAACTGCATAAAAGCAGCTTTGTTATGTCAAGTGGATAAAGGAGATTCTTTACAGAATTATACATTTTATCTGCCAGGAACTGTTTGAGCTGCTAGTACTGAAGAACTAAAATGCCAGTCCTTAAACAAGAGAGAAGTCTGCATTTCCCTCACACAAAATATATTGATGGCAAAGCAGTTCCATAGTCATCAGGCACCTCTTTCTATAATCTTCAAAGTTGGCTAAAATGGTCGCCCATGCTCTGGCCCTTGTGTCCATGCTACAGGCAGAAAGCAGAAGAAAAGAAGAGCAAAAAAAGTTCATGGTAACGGCTTCTCCTCTTTTAAGGGGTGTCCTCTCACTGTTTTAGTTAAAATTAAATTGAGCAGAAAGTAATAGATGCTCAGCAGTGGCTTAAGTATAATCAAAGTGTATTTCCTTGAGGACTTTGGCAGCCTAGGGTTGATATGGCAACTCTGTTCCAAAACACCCTCAGGAACTCAAGCTCCTTCTGTCTTGCTGCATATCTCTGGCTGACTTCCATTCTGGAATCACCTCATGGATCAAAATAGCTGCTCTAGCTCTGGCCACCATATGATATTGTGACTGGTAGTAAGAAATATATATATTTGGTCTCTACGGTTTCTAGGACGGAGCTCCTGAAACCCTTGGAAATTCCTAAGTGATCAGGTGATCAATATAGGTGTCCTTTGTTATTCTTAACAAACATCTTTCCAACACATCAGAGTTTACCTGAGATACTTTTTGAAAACTTATAAAGATGGGGGGGAGTATTGTCAGAGGAACCAACCGTAATTAGGTCCTGGGAGAGTAGCTGCTGAGAGAAAACATGGAAATTGTGCACCCCTTCCCTCATATCTTGTCCTATGCATCTCTTCCATTTAGCTGTTCCTGAGTTACATCCTTTTATAATCAATGCTAATCTAGTAGATGCATTATTTTCCTGAGTCTATGAGCAACTCTAGCAAATTAATAGAGCCCAAGGAGTATGTTCTGTGAACTTCTGATTTATAGCCGTCTATCAGAAGTGCAGGTGACAACATGAGTTTTCACCTGCCATCTACAGTGGATGGGCTGGGAGGCAGTCTTGGGGGACTGAACCCTTAACCTGTGGGATCTGGCACTAACTCCAGGTAGAGAGTCTCAGAGTGGAGTTAAATTGTATGACCCCCAGCTGCTATTGAAGAATTGCTTGGTATGGGGAAACCCCACACCTCTGGTCAGAAGTGTTTTGAAGTGGAGTGTTCTGAGTGGAGGTAGAGCACTGAGAGTGGGAGACACAGAAAGAGTGACAGGAGTATTTTTCCCTTTACATACCATATCTATAATCTAGCCAGAGGAAAAGAGAAAGAGATATGGAAGAATGAGAGGCAAACAGCTCTTACCACATACCTCTTCAGGAAGTTTTCTGGAAGCTCCCACACAATCTTTAGGCTTATCTCATTTGTTAGAGCTTAGTCATACAGCCACACCTAGCTTCTATGGGGCTAGAGAAACAGTATTTTTTAGCCAAGTGCTTTAATAAATCAAATAGAATCAAGATTCTATTATTATGGAAGAAGAGACAATAGACATCAGTCAGGCAGCTGGCTGTCTTTGCCATATCTGTGCAGTATGATCACAACTATATGATCTTAAAACAGAAAAGCCCTGTGGGATGAGACAGAGACACAAAGACAAATACATGTTGATTAGAACCTAGGATTGGAGAATAGCCCAGAGCTTGGGAAAAGGGCAGGGAAGGGCAGACCCGCTTAGGCAGTATGTTGGGTGGGTTATGGGCGTTCATAAAAGTGTTGAGGAAGGGCCATATGTACCCCAATGTTCATCGCAGCAATGGCCACAATCGCCAAACTGTGGAAAGAGCCAAGGTGCCCATCAACAGATGAATGGATAAAGAAGATGTGGTACATATATACAATGGAATACTATGCCTCCATCAGAAAGGATGAATATCCAACTTTTGTAGCAACATGGACTGGACTGGAAGAGATTATGCT
>PITA01002145.1:87690-107212 GCA_004023965.1 Spilogale gracilis | reverse complement strand
ACTGGAGGACAGTGGGAGAAGGAAAGTAAATGGGAACTAGGGTAATCCAGGGAGGGAAACAAAACAACAGAGACTTTGAACACAGAAACAAACTGAGGGACTTGGAGGGAGGGGGGTGGAGGGATGGGAGAGCCTGGTGGTGGCTACTGGGGACACCTAAAGCGTGGAGCACTGGGTGTGGGGAATGGGGAATGAATCTTGGAACACTGGGAAAAAAAAAAATTTAGTAACAATTAAAAAAAAAGTGTTGAGGAGTTGAGAATAAGAAAGGAAGGAATAAAGGTGGAGTAAACGGAGGTGGAGCAAATCAACAGGAACAAACGCTGAGACTGAGGGTCTGAACAAATGTGTTCCAAATATATCTCTCTTTTTTTCTTTCTCTTTTTCTTAGCCTCCCTCATTGGCCACTTCTCCCATTGTAGACTCTCACAGGTGTGACTTTCATCTCTGAACACTGAGTTAGCCTTTATTTGTGTACTGTACAGATCGATGGCATACGTTTCCTTAAAGTAGGCACACTGAACTTTTTTGCCAGTGATTATATCCCCATGGCTGTCATAGTGCTTAGTGCATAATAAAAGAGGCCAAAAAACCCTGCTAAATTAATGAAATGAATATGTGGAAGACACAGTGATAGGAAAAGAATGCTGATAGAACACATAACAACAAGGTCTGGAACAGTGCCTTTCAAAGATAAGAGATACTTGAATTTACGAGGCGTCACATCCTGCCAGACTAGTCTTTGCTATATAAGCCACTGCAAATTGGAAGATGGCAGTTTCCTTGTAATTTTACATTATTCTGTTCTTCTTCTACCAAAAGACATACCTTACATATATTCTTTTACTTTATCTCTACTTGAATCATCTAGTCTCTGCCAGACCCTGGGCTCAATCTCTCCTACCCATCCCCAGCCCTGGGACATCGATAAATTAACATTACCTGACTGGAGTCCAAAACAACACCTCCAAGAGTCACAGGAGGATGTAATACTCCTTCCCATCTTACATTAGGGCTACTAACTGGCTGTATGATCTTGAGAAATTTATTTAACTGATCTATGCCTCTGTTTCCTGATCTGTAAAGTGGGAATAATAAACCCACACATCAGATTGTTCAAAGGATTATATGAGGTAATCTATGTAAACCTCTTAGAAATAACGTCTCTTCATTTTGATTCAGCATATGTTAACAATTATTACTTGGTCACGAAACAGAATGGTAGGAGATGATGCTCACTCTTTCCATGGGTAGGTGAGACCCTTCCCAATAATGGCTGCACAAAAGAACTCCCGGGAGAAAAGACTGTAGCGGAGGGGAGAGTGAAAAGGAAGGAGAGGGTAAAGAGGCAGGGAAAAGGTTTTCCAAAGTCCCACATCCAGTAAGTGGCAGTACCATGAGGTGGTAAGGAGGGAGAGGGTGATGGAGTCCCAGCCATACTGGCTCTTGGGGGAACTTCCAGGATTAAGTGGAAGGTAGAGAAAAATCTGACTTAAAAATTTCCTCATAGAGGGAGCAACAACCCTGGCTATACCCACGTGAGTCATGGGTTCTGGAGAAAAAACAGCACTGACTCAATGGATTGAAGAGAAAGGGAGTTTCCTTAAGGACTTGCTCCTGAATCAGTCATTGTTTGACTAAGATAAAATACACTGCACTTGCAAGTTGTGGTAGGCAAAAACAAAACATATAAAACTCTCAAACACAGGGCGCCTGGGTGGCTCAGTGGGTTAAAGCCTCTTCCTTCAGCTCAGGTCATGATCTCAGGGTCCTGGGGTCGAGGCCCACGTCGGGCTCTCTGTTCAGCAGGGAGCCTGCTTCCTCCTCCTCTCTCTCTCTCTCTCTCTCTCTCTCTCTCTCTGCCTGCCTCTCTGCCTATTTATGATCTCTCTCTGTCATTTATATAAAAAATTTATAAATATTTTATTTATAAATAAATAAATAAATCTTTTAAAAAAAAACCTCTCAAACACAAACTAGTTGAAGAAAGGAATTCACTGGTACACATAACTGAAAAATCCAGGGTAAGAAAAAAAAATTTTTTTTGGTTAAAGTTTTATTTATTTATTTGAGAGAGAGAGAGAGATCACAAGCTGAGTAGAGGGGCAGGGGGAGAGGGAGAAGCAGATTCCCCATTGAGCAGGGTGTCCCATATGGGGCTCCATCCCAGGACCCCAAGATCATGGCCTGAATTGAAGGCAGATATTTAACTGACTAAGCCACTCAGGTGCCCCAGAAGCTCTTGACTTCTCCCACTTTAATCTGCATATGAAGATCCATGTGTGACATATCCATGCTTCATTCTAAGGCTCCTAGTGGTGACAAGAGAGTTGCAGTAGCCCCAGCCTCACAACATTTGTTGTGGTTAGAGTCCAGCATGAATCAAGAGGACTGCCTGCCGGGAGCCAGCCCCAGCAACAGTCAGGGTCCCAGAAGGTGGGGAAGGCATCAACGCTTTCGAATGAGGAGACCATACTTGAAGTATGGTGTGGGGATCTCCTGATAACACTGTTTTCAGGGAGCTTTATTTATACTGCTTTACATATGTCATTGTTAGATCAGAGTGGCCCTATGATGAAATTCTTTATCCAAAAAGGGAAGATCAGAGTGATCTTTCAAGATGAAACCCAGTGCCCAAGGGGGATAAATCATGGTACAGTACATTATTTCTTATCAACACAAGCAACCCTGAATTAGTGCATAGTGTTTGATGTAATTTTTGTTTATACACTCCAATAGGGTACAAATCACTATCACTAACTTATCATGAGACAGTAGCAGAGCTCAGTGTATCATTAACAGACTACTTAGAAAGTACAGCACAATCGAAGTAGAGTCAGTGGTTACATATCATAAAATTTTGCAAAGTTCCAGGCAGTATGTCTCTAAATGGATCAGTTTGGCGAAACCTAACTATATTCCTTTAAGGGCATTAGTAACAATCAGTAAAATTTTCTCTACCTAGAAACTATGACTACCTAAGTAAAATCTTACATTAGAAGTGTTTTAATTCTGTAAGATTGAGCTATATTTAACAAGGGAAAGCTAAAAATGAAAGCATGTTGCTATATGTTAGAGTTGGTCTCTATAAATCAAGCATTCCGGAAAAAGAGTAGCAAACAAACAGGGTGGAGATTCTGCTGCCCCATGCAAACTCCTCACACTTTGTGGAAGGGTCGGTGTTCCCTGCCTTGCCAAGGGAAATCACCTTAAGTGACCATGCTGGTGGCTCGTGTCAACTACCAACTTGACAGCTCCAACAAGTCTGGGAGTCTCAGCATGACTGGCTTGATTTTGAATAAGTAATGGACACATATAAAATAATACTCTGGCCAAGTCTGGGTCACATGACATACTCCAGAGGTGAAAGTGCAATTAACTGCATGGTAACCACATAGACTGAGAGTGGGGAGGGGGTCAATGCCCAAACATAATTTGTGGGCGGTCACCAGAAGTAGGGTAAAAGGATGTTTGCTGGGCAGCCAGAAAAAAAATGTTTTCCACACTACCCATTGCACTGATAAAATGCTACTGTATTGTATACAGTGGGAATCCTGAGAAAACATACCCTTGCTTTGGCATTAGGTCTGAAATTCCCTTAAGAGTTAAAGGGTACCAGTGATTGTTTCACACTCCAGCTTAGAGAGGCTTAGCAGTGCTGTCCTACCTACTGGCATGTAATTCAGGTTATTTTTTCATAGTGATGCCATTGTTCTCACCAACAGCTTGGTTTCTCTCTTACACTGCAAGCTGCTGGGGTCTACCTAGTGCCCTACATAATGTCAGTATCAATACATGATTTTGTTCAATGAGTCATTGACTTAAGGGTTCTGTTTCCAGTCAGATCTGACACAGTCAGAAGCATCTGAGCTTCCATTGGCTTCAAAACAGAAATTATAATTATTTTTGGCAAGTGTGAAATCATCATAACTCATGTTCTTTGGAAGCATATTGTGAATAACATCCTGCTGATTGGAAAGATGTATACAATTCCTCCACAGAGCAATTGCTCATTCAACAGTTACATTTTAAATGAAAACAAAATTTCAAGTAATTAATTTGGATCATTTAACAACTGGTTTTTAGCAATTAGATCCATGCTACCTTTCTTTTGAATCTGGACAATTTTTCTCAAGCAGGAAAATGAATTTTTTCCCCTTTCAATTGTAACTAAGGTGTCAGTTAGTCAATTTAAAGGTTAAGAAGCATCTACCTAAATTTGAGGTATTTGAACCTGAGCTCTGATCTTGGAAGTGGGGTGTCTGGGGGGCCTGTTTGAGAGACAGAAAGATAGTGCAGAGAAACAGGACAGAGAATGAAAAAAAAAAACTGATCAATTATCTGAGGAACATGGAGTTCAGAGTGATATAAGAAAACGTTAAGAAGCAAAATCAAAGTCCCACCAAAATATGAATCTAAGGGAAATAAGGAGAGAGGTTGAATCTAAGTGGAGGCAATAGGAAGTAAGATTAATACTAATATTACTAATAATAATGTCATACATAATATATTAATAATATCTGTATGATTCTATATAATTATGAGGTAAGAACCATCTAAGTGTTTCACACAGAAATGTATATTCTCTATTCTACACTATAGCTTTAATGAGGGTAGAGAGTGTGCTTATTTTTTTTGTAGGGCCCCTTCCTCAATAAATATTGTTGAATAAAATGAGACTGGATTTGCCACAACAAAACAAGGGGGGTAAGGTATGGAGGATCAGGAGCAGATACAAGCACAGGCACTGAGCAGCTAACAGAAATTGCTGACTCTTCCTACAGGGTATCCCAAAGCTTGGTTTTGGGTGAGGAGGGATTGTTCAAGTGTGTTAAAGCACATCAGACTCTACCCAGATTTTGTCCATGTTCCAAAGATAATTTAAACCTTGATTTTCATTAAATCAGCCACCAAAAGGCAACTAACTGAATGTCTGTGACATTATAGATCAGTCCATGTGTGTTGCTTTCTTTACATTATCTTGCTTCCCCTCACTAACCTCCCCTAACCTACTCATGCATCCCAGGGTATTCTGGGAATTCTAAAGAGGATGCACAACATCTCTGCTCACAGTTAACGCTGGGCGGAGTTTGTTACCTGGTATTAGACTTTATGGGGGTGTTTTTCTGGAGCTTCTAACTGGTAGCAGCAATGGAGGCAACTGTCCTCAAAAAGTATGGGTTGTGTATACCTACTTCTTTTCATAACACATTGCTCTTGATTCATGCTAACTCAGCATGTCCCAAGAGGCAATGAATTTAGTCTGCCAGGCCTGCATTTAATCATCAAGGAATTTTTCATTCCCATATGAATGCCTTCATGTCACACAGTCTCTATCATGTTTTCTTAGCTAAGCCAAGTGTCTTAGTAGTAACCTGAACTTTTTAAAGAAAATGCAACACATTCCTGGGTTGGGGGAATAAGAGTGAGGGAAAAGAGGCATCTCTAGACAAGACACTATTACTTAAATACGTATTTTACAGTGGAAATCAAGTCAATGAAAAATAAAACTGAAGGATACTCTTTACCACTTCCAGAAGGTCATCTAGATTCTGGAAAGTAATCTGGGATTTAATTATTGATACAATCATATATGGTTTGATCATACAATAACAGAGAGTTTTCATTTGCAGGCTACCAAACCAATAATAACCTATTTGTGACAAAGAGAAACTTTGTGTTGTTGAAATTTCTAGGGATGGGGAAGCAGAGTATGAGTTGGGAAGGTTTTCATAGCAAAGGAGTATGAAAAGGGCCATTAATATTTTTCAGCTTATGAATAGTTGGGTTCTAGAGGGAGGCAGTGCAGGAATTCTAGCTCCACTACATACTAGCTTGTGAGTTGGATGAATTTTCAAAATTCTTTGTATCTCAGTTTCTTTATAAAGTGGAAGTTCTATTAGTTCATGCTTCATAGAGTTATTGGGATGATAACTGAATTGATAACAATGAAAAATCTTGGAACAATGCTCTAAATCATTGTATAATTCAGTGCATATTTCCATGAGTACTACCATTATTATTACATTCACGTACATCTCTAAACTCTATGTAAATAGTTTTTCTTCTACTCCTTGTTTCATGAATTTGATTGGTCTTAGTTGAAGATAGACCATCCAAAGGATTTCATCATCTTCATCAAGACCAATCTTCATGTTACCAAGTGGAGGGAATTCAGCTAGTTTCAAGTATCTCAGGTCTCTGCCTTGTCATTCATTTCTTTCCCAGGAGGGTTTGGGAGAAGGATCTAGGCTGTGTGGTCCATGCATTTGTCATATGCTGAACTGGTACATTCTGGTCTGGCTCTACATAAGTCAGGCTTGGTCTTGGGGGAAGATCTGAACTTATCTAGCTCTTCCATGAATGGGTAGATAAGCCTACTATTTTAGAGGTATAATATCTGGTCATTTGGTCATATTTTCTGATCTAGTTTTTATCAATAATGAAGCTGATATTTGTCCACCAAATGACGTTAGTGAACTTTTTCTCAGTGGGTTTACTCAGGGAGAGGATAAAACATTATTTATTGGATCCCCAAATTCTAAAAATCTATTATGTGTAAGGTTCTAGGAGGTTACTCTAGGTGATACATTGATACCTCCTCTTCCTTAGGCAGCTTGAAATCTAGCAAAAGGAATGGCAACTTTTTATAAGTAACTGTAACACAAGATTAATACTTAAAATAATAAAAACAAATTTTATGGGCAATTCAAAGGAGGGAGAAATTGCTTCCATCTGAAAACATTAAAAAAAGGAAGAGATACTATTTAATGTGGTTATTACTTTGGCAGATTGCACTGGGAAAGAGGAGAGAATTTTAAGCAAACAGCAATGACATGAAGGCAGAAAATCTTGAGTGGGTATGTCAGGAGAGGGAGGGTGGTGAGGAGATATCTGTGGAGAAACAACAAAGAGTTTATTCTGGCTGAAATTTAGAGTGTAAGTAAGGAAGTAGGGGAAGAGGCTGGGCATACATGGGCGATATAGTGGAAACCCATGAAAAGTTTTTCAGTGAGACACTAACTTTAGAGATGCATTTAATGTAGAACAATCAGTCAGTGATACATAAGGCAGATTCAGTTCAGAGGTTGAAGAATAAGAGTAACTGGGGTGGAGCTAATTCCCTATTTGACTCTAAGCCTTGGTTTATCAAAATCAAGCATATAACAAAGATTTATGTTAGAAGGATAAGACAATTAGCTCAGACTCGAATACTGAGTTTGAGATGCCACAGGAACATTCAAATGAATTACTTTAGTCACTTCTGTGGCTCCATTCTATCTTTCAAGTGGTAGGAAAACAGACTTGACCTCTATATGGCAGGAAGTACAAAGGATTTGTTTCTACTTTTAATCAATTACACTAATTCTTCAATTTATTAGCTCTGTAACCTAGGCTTTTAAAACTTTCTCGGCCTTGGTTTCTTAATAAATCAAAAGGAAAACCTCACAGACTTCTGAAAGTAAGAGAAGACAACACATGGACTCTACCTTGCACAGGTCCTGGAATGGGTAGGTTGCTAAGAAATGATACCTATCACTATTGTCATTATCCTTACAGTCAGGTTCAAATACTGGCTCTGTCATTTACTAGCTGTGTGATCATTTAGCCTCTTTAAACCTTGGTTTGATCATCTCTCTGGTTGTTAAAATTTAATGATCTATACCTAGAACTTCTCAAGATGGCAGTACTAGTAGCTCCCAGAATTATTGGGAAGACTTAATAAGTTCTTGAATGTAAAGCATTCAGCACAATAGCTGTCATACAGATAAGACTCTACATATTAGCTATCATTTATAATTACTACTACTACTACTACTATAATTACATTAGATAAATATCTGAAGTCACCTCTCCATTAAATGTGGGGCCTTTAAAGAATTTTTTCGGGGCGCCTGGGTGGCTCAGTTGGTTAAGCGACTGCCTTCGACTCAGGTCATGATCCTGGAGACCCAGGATCGAGTCCCACATCGGGCTCCCTGCTCGGCGGGAAGCCTGCTTCTCCCTCTCTCACTCCCCCTGCCTGTGTTCCCTCTCTGGCTGTGTTTCTCTCTGTCAAATAAATAAAATCTTTAAAAAAAAAAAAAGAATTTTCTCAATACCTATCCTACTTACAAAATTAGGGAGATAGATAGCTAGATAGATATTTTAAAATATACACTGAAGATAGCTAGAGGGCAGTTTACTCTGTGCACTAGGAATTCAGGCGTGTTTGAGCTTAAGGTATGAATTTTATTTTTTAAAAATATTTTGTTACTTTATTTGACGGAGAGAAACACAGCTAGAGAGGGAACACAAGCAGGGGGAGTGAGAGAGAGAGAAGCAGGCTTCCCGCTGAGCAGGGAGCCGGATGGAGGGCTCCATCCTGGGACTCTAGGATCATGACCTGAGCCCAAGGCAGACACTTAACTGACTGAGCCACCCAGGTTCCCCAAGGTATGAATTTTAGAATAATATGCATAGAGATAACACCCAGAGGGAGTATAGGGAGAATCCAGAGGGAGTATAGGAAGAAAGGAGTGCTGTTGATCCTCACTAGGTGTTTGCTTATAGCACAGAGGAGGAAGAAGAGAAGCCAGAAAAAGACACAAGTAAAAATTAATGATCCAAAAGTAGACTGCTACTAGTCACAGTCCTAAGGAAGGAGAAAATTACACAGAGACGGATATCCAAGAGTGCTAAATAGTTCATAAAAGCTCAAGGAAAAATTGTATGCTTTTATAATTATGGGGTAATTGGTGATATTGAGAGAATAGTTTTACAAAGAGAATCAAGGGTGGAATCCAAAATCCAAGGAACTGAAGAGTAAGTGGGTAGTGGGGAAAATGGAAGCTACAATGGTAGCCTATTTTGAAAGATGTTTTGCAAAGAAGAGAAGGAAAAAACGTGGCAGGAACCAAGGCAGTAGTAAAGTCAAGGGCAAGATCTTTATAAGGAGGGAGAATATATGTGGGAACTCAAAGAGGGAAAGTAATTGAAAACACCATCAAGAGAGGTCCTTGATTAAATAAGATCCTAAGGGAAACAGGGAGGAATGGGAATAGAGTTTTATAAAGGCACACACATCTTTCTGGGAGGCAAGAGTAAAGACAGGAGTGGGCAGATTAAAATTGCCAACTAATATTGAGATAAAGCAAATGGAATTACATGAGGTCTATACCAGATATCTTGGATCTTACTGGTAAGTGAGAAAATAACCACTATATTCTGTGAGATTGCCACGAATGAGGCGGGAGCTGAAGGGCAAGGAGAGCCATATGGAAGAGCTGCTGTGGAGAGTTGACTGTAGCTGAGTGTAATAATTTCTGAGCAACAATTAGAGTCTAGTTGAAATTAGATACATTAAATTGCTGTAGACCCAACCTACTGACTTTCCCAAGAAATATTTCATGTCCAGGGAGTTTGAGTAGAAAAAGTTTGTTTTGCATCATGTCAAGCATGATAAGGCTGAGGCAGAAATGAGAAGATAAAAATGACAAAGGAAACTGTGTGGTGGCTAACAGTATATTCCTGGCATGGCTTGGTATATTATTGACACAACAAGTGAACACAGAAAAGAGAAGATAAATTGAAGAAAAGACAGAGTTCAGGATGCGCATGGATATCATTAGGATTAAAAACAAGTTAAAACCAAGAAGAAATGGAAGGACCTGAAGTTAAGGTTAGAATGTGGATTTTCACGGTTCAAGATCTTAGAAGCAAAGAAACATCACGTAAGATGAAGTCTAGGGAGGCCTTGTGGAGTGGAACTCTGCTTTAGGAAGACCAGAAAGCAGTGAGGGAAGGCAGTGTAAGAGTATGATCCAGTGGGTCAGTGAGAGTGGCCTGGCCTCAGGCTCCAATCCAACTTACTCTCTAGTTAGGTGACTCCGTGGAAGTTATAAGCCTTTCCACATCTGTTTTCTCATTGGAAAATGGGAACTTCTAGAATTGTGAGGACTAAATGGGATAATACAAATAAGGTGTCTCATATCACCTAATGAGTTCAAAGTACAGTTTTTATTTAGTTTTACCTTCCTATATCATCATGAATCATACATCAATGTCTTTCACTGGGAGAATGACATGGCTTAAGGTGAAGAGGAAGACTATGAATTGAGTGCTGAAGTCAACGAAGAAAATATCAGGTTGTAGAGATAAATGGATAATTGGGTAACTAAGGTTAGAAAGCCCAACTAAAAATGCCTTCTATAATAGAGACTGACTACCTCAAAACAAGAAATTCCCAGGTATAAGTGCTCCTGAGTTTAGTGCCATTGGCTTAATGATATCCCGAAAACCCTAGATTCTGTCTCTTCTTGTTAGCTTGTCTTCATAGGCTATTTTCCATCATGTCCCCCATGGCAGCTTTGGTTTCAGGTATCTTTAGGAAATGAATTGGAGGGATTGTTAATGCAACTCTTTAGCATGTGGGCAGGGTAGCGGGTTAGCCCCTACTGATTTCAGGTTGGGGAAGAAGACAACAAAGCAGCACCATTTCATACTTTGTTATACAGATGATACTGCAGTGAGCACCCTTGTAGATGCTTCATTTTGTATGTGTGAAGTATTTCTAGGATGATCAGGGAGATACAGTATTCCCAAGAGGGCACATTTTAATGTTGTCAAATCTTCCAAATGGTGTTACTGCTTTACTCTTCACTCTCATTCATGGTATAAAAAAGTAAAAATTTCCATACTTCTCATCCAAATTTTTGTAAGATCAGACTTTTAAATATTTGCTAATCTGGCAGATGAGAAATGTATTTCATTGTCCTTTCAGTGTGCACTCTCCAGGTTACAGATGAAGTTGATCATCCTTTCAAATGTTTCTGGGTCATTTGCACATAATTTTCTATGAGTTTCCTGCTCATACCTTTTGCTTGCTTTTCTGTTGGGCTGTTTATGTTTTCTCAATTTATAGCAATTCTTTATATAGTCTGGATATTACTTAGCAATCCTTTGATTGCTATTTCTTTTTTTCTAAGTAATAGAAGCTCCAGCATAAAGCCCAGTGTGGAGTCCAACAATGGAGCCCAATGTGAAGCCCAAGGTGGAATACAATATGGGGCTCAAATCACAACCACAAGGTCAAGACCTGAACTCAGATAAAGAGTCAGATGCTTAACCAGCTAAGCCACCCAGGTACCCATGATCGCTATTTCTATCTTTTGTCTTTTTGCTTTGTTGAAGGTGTCTAGGATGGGAAACAACTTTTCATCTGCACAGAATTTTTTGCACTCTTAGGTTCTTTGGCTGTTTTGCAGTAACTAGTTATTTCATCTTTAGGATCAACCCTGCCCAAAGTCAATCCAGGAAGCTCCATACACATTGTTACTTGTAGGGTAAGGAGAGAAAGGTTCAATTGTTTAAACGTATTTTAACCCCTGAGTCTGATGCCATCAAAATTCCTCCCATGAGTCATTCCCAAGGGACTTTCTGGAACCTTGGATTTTAACTGAGCAAACGGTGTTATTATCCTGCTCAGACATATTAACCCATTAACATATTGACATTGATTGTGTTTTCTGGTCACATGTTTTGCCATTCTTTTTTATTGGAGGGAGCAAGGTGTACAGGGAGAGTAAAGATCATCTGGAACACAGTGCCTGGCCCATATTATTGAAGCACTTTTACAGAGGGCTTGGATAGTGGGAGACAGCTTCAAGGCACATTTTCTCTTTTCCAGGTAGGGAGAAAGAAGAAAGAAAAAAGGGAGTACTCTCAAAACAAGCTATGATTTTTCTTCTCCCTTTGGCCAAAGTTTTTTTCTTCTTCTAATACTACTTCTTGAATACTTGCTAGGTCGATATCAAAATGGATAGTTTTCCACTGAAATTATATGGTATTTTGATTATTCTCGTATTAGAGCAAGCTTAAGTAAGCAGTTCTACAGTTATGACTTGATAGACCCTTTTGAATAATCCTCACAAAAGAGTTCTACGATAGAGAAAATCATTTGAGATTGAAAATGAGGAAACCACAAAAAAATGACATTAAAGGTTTGTCTTTTGCCATGTGTTAATAAGCTACAAGAATTTATCCCATCGTTGTAAGTGGTTTTAGTCTCTGAGAGAAAAAAAATATTTAAAGAAAGCAGATGTTGATGAGTCACATTTAAGCTCTCATAGTTTGAAAGATGTTTTATTCATATATAGAGCTGCTGTTTGGAAGGTGGTTGGCTGAAATCCTCAACTAAAACACCAAATGGTGGATTTTCCTGTGTTGTCATTACTGAAAAAGTTGGGATCAGATGATCTCTAAGAACACTCCTAACTCTTATATTCTACACTTTTTTTTAATGAGCTTTATGCCTTTTTTCCTTTTGTCCCTGTTAGGTAGCTACCAGATATTGCCCCCGCAGACCCCTTTTCTCCTCTGGCTACTTCTTTAAGTCACTGTTGAATCTTTACTAGTGAGGGACTTAGGAAGAAAGAGAAACTTTCAAAATGGGAGAATGGGAGCAATTCATTCACTGTTTAATAAATACTTATAGATTCCTTATCATGTGCTGGACTAACCACAAGTAGACAGACTAACCAAATCATCATAAGCATGACTATGGATAAAGATCAGTGCTAGGAAGTTTCCCTATAACAAAGGACTGAACACCTGACCGAGGAGTCACAACAAACTTCTCTCAGGAAGAACCAACAGCTGAGATCTGAGGAGGAATAGGGATTATAAAGCAAAAGGTGAGTGGGCAAAAGCATTCCAGACAGAACAACAAGCATTCACAGGGGTCCTATAGCAGGAGGAAGCCCAGTGTGTTCAGAAGCTTGGAGGCAAGGGGATACTTCCCCCAAGGTAGTTGGAAACAGACAGAGCTTGGTAACGATTTGGATAACTGGAGATAGTTCTCTCTCGGATTACTTGCTACTCTCTTCCTCCGTCTTTCTTTCCTAGCAGAGAATACTTTAACCAGGCATTGTTTTAGCACTTTATATGTACTAACTCAACAATAGCCCAATGAATATGTGGTAGAATATATGAACTCATGATCTTATTTGAAAACCTCCTCTTAGACCTTTTCTGCTCCTCATATACTGAGCTATCCTTAAGATAGCAGACAGTTTTTGTAGGGACAAGCCTAGGGTTATCTGAGAAAAGAAACAAACAAGCAAAAAAGATAGGGTTATGCAAATGTGTTTTGTTCATGCTGAGTCCCAAGGCATGGGACTTAAAGAGAAAACTACTGAAAACCACAACACGTTCATGTGTTATTTGTTTAATTGTGATGTACAATGTTTATTGAGTGTGTATTGTGCCAGGCACTGTTCTGAACACTTTCAAAGATTAATTTATTTAATCTTCACACCTACATTATTATTATGGCCATTCTACAAATGAGAAAACCAAGAGAACTCTCCAAAGATGTAGTTATCGGCATTGATGAAAAGTGCTGAGCCTACCACAGGGTAGTCTGTCTTCCAAGGCCACACTCTTAAGCACTAGGCATTACTGGTTCATTTGCATGACTGCCAAAGCTGTGCTAACTCCTAAAATTATTCTCTTCTTCTTTTACCAAAAGACTCCCTAACTGACACTGGGAAGAAAGAGCCCCATGACAAACATAATATAGTTACTGAATTAACAGGAAAACAGGGAAACTCTGGTGGACCTCTCTGTATGAACAACTACTGAAATTACCTTTTCTTCAACAAATGAGAATATGGAAGTCATTTTGTAGCCCATAAACATAAAATACTTAAGATGTGCACCAAGCTACCATGGAACTCTAGATTTGTGAAATTGGTAGTATGAGAACAGCTCCACGACTGCTTTGAGCAGGGATTATAGTCAATCCTACACCACTAAAGTAATTATAGTAGAAAAAAAGAAGGACCATTTTCAATAAAGGTGCAGAATTTCTCTAATTTGCATTAAACATTTGTCATTTTCTTGGCATATGTTTTTCCTTTCATCACTGAACTGTATGAGAAATCACATGTTTCAAGTCTGTCTCACTCTCATTTTCCACAGTGTTCTTTTGGAAGAAGGGGTTTCCTGAAGTTGAAGAATTTCCTCCACTTCTGTTGAGATCTAAAGAAGCAGGATTTCAGTTCCTCTCATCACTTTAATCAGTTTCTTGCTACTTTCTTCCTCCACCTTACTCCCCCCTCAGCAGATAATAAAGCATTTCTGTTGTATTTTTTACATGCCAGCCACTGTTCTAAGCACTGCACACCTACTAACTCGACAATACCCTGTGAGCATATGGCAGAGTATGTGAGTCCAAATGCAGAGAGGTTGAGAGACAGTGTGGTGGAAGCATATAAAAGATCTCTTCTAAGTGCATCTAGTCTCTATGTAAATGAGAAACGGGCTATAATCATTTGACAGGTGGGGAACCTAAAGCACAGAGAGAGTAAGCAGTTTGTTCAAGACCACATAGCTGCAAAATGGCAGAAGCAAATCCAAGCAGTCTGACTGCAGAGTCCATATTCATAGACTTCACACACTACTGCAGAGCTCCTCCTTGGTTAAATTCAACCATCTGTATTTCACCCTGCCTCTCCTTGGGTACTTGAACGTAATTGAACAAAAATGATCATGCTGAGTGTTCTCCCTTCACCTTCAGGCCTTGACATAGCCCTGAAAGCCTACTTTACTTTCTAAGTCAGTTCATTTGTGGATTATTTCATACCTTCTCTCTCTTCAAACCTTTGCTACCACTTTTCCACTCTGCACTCTGCAGAAGACTTAGTTCCCATTTCATTGAGAAGAAAGAAACAATCAGAAGAGAACTCTCACATGCTCCCACCAACACATCTACTGATCTACTTGTGTTGGGCCCTATAGACGCTGCCTGAACTTTTACCATGGCTGAATGTCTATGTTTTTGTGTAAGTCCAATAGCTTCTTATTGTGCACTGCATCCCATTTCCTTACTTTTCTAGGACTGGTTTCTTTCAAATCTATCCTCTTTACTGTATCAATTTTCCTACCTACTAACTTATTTCCATCACTGTATAGATAGTCTATAATATCCCCCATATTAAAAACAAAGTAGACTTTCTGGGTTTCTGGTCTGGCATGGAAAGAGGTAGGTAACTGGGGCACCTGGGTGGCTCAGTCAGTTAAGCATCTGCCTTTAGCTCAGGTCATGATCTTGAGGTCCTGGGATCCAACTCCACTTGGTCAGAGTAGCAGCTCCCTGCTTAGTGGGGAGTCTGCTTATCTCTCTTCCTCTGGCCCTCCTCCGACCCCCCCCATCATGTGCCCACATGGTTCTGGATCACTCTCTCTCAGATAAATAAAATCTTTTTTTTTTTTTTTTAAAGAGGTAATTATCAGTCAGTCCTACAAATAATTAAAAAGATGAATAAACTGAGGGGCTCCTGGGTGGCTCAGTCGTTAAGCGTCTGCCTTTGGCTCAGATCATGATCCTGGACTCCCGGGATTAGCCGCATAGGGCTCCCTGCTCAGCAGGAAGCCTGCTTTTCCCTCTGGCACTCCCTCTGCTTGTGTTCCCTCTCTCGCTGTGTCTCTCTCTGTCAAATAGATAAAGAAAATATTTTTAAAAATGAATAAGTTGAAAAATCAACAACTTTTCTTAGATCCACCAGAGAAGTGAGGTCACAGGCAAACCACTGCCTCCAAATTTGAGAGACAGACAGGCAATTACAGACAGTAACAACTTACTGGAGCAGAAATCTGCATAAGAACCATTGTTGTGACAGGAAAATCTGAATTCTAACTTATGAGTTACCAGGAGGCTCAGTGTGGAGAAGTCTGAGAGTTAAAAACTCCAGAGAGACTCAGTCCTCAGAGGCACCCCACAATTTCATAAGTTTTATCTCTAGAAACTTGACTTTATTCTCACAATGAATATCAGACAAAAATCAGCCTGTGCTTCTAGCAGGGAGAAAAGAAACTATTTTATAGATCCTAATCTACTGAGATTTTATCAGAAGGGAAATGCCCAATTCCAGCCAGCTCTAGCCTTCTACATGGGAGAAGGGAAATACCCAACCCAATCCCTTCTAGCCTTCCACATGGTGAAAGGGAAGTAGCCCACTCCCGCTCCCATTAGCCATCTTGTTCCACTTGGGCGGCAAACACTGAGATGCATTTGTGGAGTTCACAATTTAGAGGGACTTACAAAAGAGTGAGACCTAGTAAGACAACAGAACACTTTCCCTCCCCTCACACCTTACTACCACATTACTAAAGGCCTATTTACCATAGTTAATTTTACCTCATACATCATGTCTGACTATCAAGGAAAAATTTAAAAGCATACTAAAAGGCAAAAACACTGTTTGAAGAGACAGCAGGCATTAGAACTAGACTCAGATATCTTAGGGATGTTGGAATCATCAGACCAAGAACTTAAAACAATTATGTTTAATATGCTAACGGCTCTAATGAATAAAGCAGATAGCATGCAAGAGAGATGGGCAATGTAAGCAGAGAGGTGGGAATTCTAAGAAAGAATAAAAAAGAAATATTAGAGATCGAAAAAGCTATAACAGAAATGAAGAATGCCTTCAATGTGCTTATTGGTAGACTAGACATAGCTGAGAAAAGAATCTATGAGCTTGAGGAGATCTTAATGGAAACCTCTAGAACTGAAAAAGAAAAAAGAAAAAAAGGCTGTGGAGAAGAAAACAAAAGAATATCCAAGAACTGTGGGACAATTATAAAAGGTGGAATATATACATAACGGGACTACTAGAAGGAGAAAAGAAAGAGAAACAAAAGAGGAAATATCACTACAGATTCCATGGACATTTGAAGGATAATTACACATTTCACAAAAACTCAAAATGGATTGTAGATCAAAATGAAAAACACAAAATCATAAAACTCCTAGAAGACAACACAAGAGAAAACCTGGGTGACTTTAGGTGTGGTGATGGTTTTTCAGATGATAGAAAAAATTGGTAAGGTGGACTTCATAAAAATCATACACTTCTACTTTGCAAAAGGCAATATCAAGAGAATGAGAAAACAAGTCTCAAGGTAGGAAAAAATATTTTCAAAACATATCTGATAAAGGACTGTTTTCTAAAATACACAAAAAACACTTAAAACTCAACTATAAGAAAATCAAGAACTGTATTAAAACTGAATCAAAGACCTCAATACCCAAAGAAAATATAGGTGGCAAATAAGCACATGAAAAGATGTTCAACATCATATGTCATTGGGGAATTGTGAATTAAAATAATGAGAAGCCACCATATACCTCGTAGAATGGTCAAAATCCAGAACAAATACCAAGAGCTGGTAAGGATATGGAGGAATAGGAAGTGTTATTGCTGGTGGGAATGTTAAAGACTACTTTGAAAAACAGTGTGACAATTTCTTACCATACTAAACTTATCTTGCCATAAAATCCAGCAATTACACTCCTTGGTATTTACTCAAATAAGTTGAAAAGTTATATCCACACAAAAACATAAAGATGTTTAGAGCAGCTTTATTCATAATGGCCAAAATGCAGAAGCAATCCAGATGCCCTTCAGTAGGTGAGTGGATAAACTGTGGTACATCCAGACAATGGAATATTACTCAGTGCTACAAAGAAATGAGTTATTGAGCCATGAAAAGACATGGAGGAACTTTAAGTACATTTACTAAGTGAAAGGAGCCAACTGGGAAAGGCTACATTCGGTACGGTTCTAATTATATGATCTTTTAAGAAAAGACAAAACTATGGAGACAATAAAAAGATCAGTTGTTTCAGGGGTTACAGTTGGGGATATGAATAGGCAGATTACAGAGGATTTTTAGAGAATTTGGTTCTGGAAAAGTCAAACTATGGAGAAAGGAGGATCGATGGTTGCTAGGGTTTAGGGGAGAAGAAGATGAACTAGTGGATGTTTATAGGATGAGTTTGACTATAGGATGACTATAGGATGTTTAGGTGAGTGAATCTCTTAGGTAGGACACTATGATGGTAGATATGTGCCATCATGCATTTGTCTAAATCCATACAATGTACAACACCAAGAGTAACCCAATGTAAACTATGAATTTAGACTGATAATGAAATGTCAATATAGGTACATTAGTTATAATAAATGTACCAGTCTGATGTGGGGTTTTGATGGTTGGGAAGACTCCATATAGGTGTGCTCAGTGGATATGTGGAAAACCTCTGACCTTTCTGCTCAATTTTACCATAAACTGAAACTCATCTTAAAAATTAAAGTTATTTTAAAAGCAAAGCAAAACAAAAACAAAGAAACAGAAACACAACAAAGAGCCTCCCTGAATCTCACATTCTGTTTCAGCTGCCACCTCACTTACCTGCTCCTTTTTAAGAGGAAAATGCCTTGAAGAGCTGCCTGTGCTATTTCCCCTCTTCCCTTTTCTTGAATCTACTCAAAGATTTTGCCGTCATTACTTCAACCAAAATGTGGTCAGTTCTCAGTCCTCATCTTCCTTGAAATATGAGTAGGTTTTGACACATTGATCATTTCAGTTTTTTTGGTAGACTTACTTCACTCGGTTCCTGGGTTTAATATTCTTCTCCTTCCTTATGGGTCACTCTTTCTTAATCTCCTTTGCTAGTTTTCCCTCCTGTTCCTAAATGCTAATCACTGGAGTGGACCGATCTCAGTCTTCAGTCTTCTTTTCTGTATCTATACTTACTTTCTTGGTGATTTCACAGTTTTAATTACTATGGATAATTGAAGATGCCTCAATTCAAAACACTCAATTTATGCGCTGTGGGGAGGATTAAGTAAGTTAATGTATATAACGCACTTAAATCTGTGTCTGGACCACAGTAAGTACTTTATATAAGCACTATAAACTTGCTAACTATTTAATAGGCATCACAAATGTTATGTGTTCAAAACCAAATTTCCAGTTTTTCTCTTTTGGGTTCCCCTCCTGTAGACTTTTCCAAATATCGCTCACTTCCTAACATACTCGCCATCTAGTCTATGAGAAAATTTTTGTGATTCTACCTTCAAAATATATTCGGGACCTTTACCTTTTTCCATTCATATCACTATATCCTTGTCCAAGGTACAGTCATCACCTTCTGCCTACTCTATTTACTGGCCAGTCTCCCTGCCTCCTCTTACCCTTTGTCTAGTTCAACACAGCAACCAAAGTGACACTCTTTTGTTCTAACTCCTCCAAGGGCTATACATCTTACTCAGGCAAAAGTCAATATCTATGCAATAGCCTACAAGGCCTTAGTTTAATTGCCTTTGTGCTCCTCTGATTTCATCTATCACTCTCTGTGTAGTTCATGCCACTTCAGCACATTAGCCTCTTTGCTGTTTCTCAATTATACCAAATTTTTTCCTCCCCGCATTACTTTTGCATTTGTTTTCCCTTTGCTTGGAATGTCCTTCCTCCAGATAATCTACTAAAATGTCTCTGCTCGTCCCTTCTTGCCTTCTTTAGTAACTCCCTCAAAGAATTTTCCTCTCTCTTGCAGTACCATGGCCATGGCCACCAGGAGAGGACGTAGCCTGTAGATTAAGTTAAAACTTCAAAACCAGGTTCTTGATGATATCCTTTGAGCATCTAGATCAAGCCTGCCTAACCACCGCCACACCCTTGGACGGGGGGG
>PITA01002145.1:28554-87590 GCA_004023965.1 Spilogale gracilis | reverse complement strand
CTTAATCTTTTCTTCTAAAGACATTATTATATGGTACAACATGAAGAAAAGAGAAAAGACGGGAAGAAGACAGGGAAGAGAGCTGACAGTCATAAACTGTCAGGCTTTGTGCTAAGTGCTTCACATGCATTTTCTTCTCCAAAACTCAGCACCCCCAGGGCAAATGTTTTTCTCTGCATTTTACAGATGAGGAAGGGCAGAAAGTTAAGGTCATCTAGACATTAAGGGGAATAGTTAACACTTGTGACTAGGGCTGTGTTACTCCAAAATCTATCCTTTTGCTATTTTCACCATGCTGGGTTTGGTCTTTAAATCTTTCTACAATAAATAAGTACTATTTATTGAGTCAGTGAGTGAAGCCAGAAACCAAGTGGAAAAAAAAAAATTCTTTTCAGACTGCAAATGTCAAGGGTGATAATATGTGGCTGTGTTCTTACCATTGAGCTTAAAATCTCGTAACTCAGGCTTTTGTAAAAATATTAGGAACAGAAGAAATTTTCCGTCAGCACTTTAATGAATTCAACATTGGTAAAATGTTACTGTTCATAGGGACAATAACCACCTATTTCTTGGAATCCAATCTATGAGGGAGAAGGATATGAATTAAACACAAATCAAAAAATCAGCTCATCTGTTTTTATCAGATGCAGTCAAATTTAGTATCTAGGGTAAGAGCTAGTTTAACAGTCCCCCTGAACTTGCTTTTTAGTGAACAAAAATTTGGGGATAGTATATGTTTAAGAAATTATGATTATTCACTGTTACATTGTGGCTTAAAGTATATCATATGAGATACATTTAAAGGAGGATAATTTGATATCTGTCCCAAGAGAAACTAACGTCAAACTACTGCAAGATATCAAGTTAATTCACTCAAGAAACTATTGTCTATTTGTGCTTTGAACTCTGTTGGATACTATATACAAAGAGAGCATGGTGTACTCAAATTAGTTCATAGTCTCTAGAAATCCTTGAGGGGCCTCTTTTGTGAGTTCCCAGGCAATGCAAAAGCTATTTGGGATGAGCCATATCCTGGGCACAAAGCAGGCATTTAAATTGGTCAGCTCACCTCCTTCATGGAGTAGGAGAAAGGAAATAAGGGCAGGGTAGTCTTTTAAAATCCTTTGCATAACCAACCTACATTTAATCCTTTGTCTTTTCAATTAATGTCTTGCACATAAATTACTTTTATTGCTATTCTTTGAATCTATGCCAAAATACGTCACATACTCTGAGTACTGAGATATGGGCAAATGGACACAAACAATTTCTGGTAATTTTTATGAAAACATATATATATATATTTTTAAAAAACCATCATTTGGAGTTTCTGTTAGAGGAGCTGCCCTACCAGGTTTATGTTAGTCTGGTATCTACTTTTCCTGTTAGATCCAGTGTTTAGTTCATTTGTTGCTGAAAATGTTCTCGCTCCCATTAACATTTTATGCTGTGCCAATTAAAACAAGTTTTTAATCTATATAACATTTTTTGTTTGTTTCTGTTCTCTCAAGAATTTGCAATAGCAGCCAATCTCCATTTAGGGCCACCAGTGTGTTACCATACGTTTCTTTTGTACAATAAGGAAGTTGTTCATGGTGTTATATCATATAGTTAAAAGATTCCAAGAAAAGTATATTCAAGTCCAAATCAGCCACACCTTTTAATACACATATACGGCAGTATTTCTGTACATAGACGGGAAAACCACTTGGCAGATAAAACAACAAAACAGCACAGCTTGGGGAGGAGAGGGATGACACACTGGCTATGAATTTTCACTTCTGAAGCCAAGAGGGCCCTTACGTCTGCACTTTTGTATTCTTCAATCCACTCGAGGCTTCTGAGGGTCCAGATTCAAGAAACCCTTATTAGTGGTGGTTACCATGACTCGCTTATGTGGCTTCTGAAGATTGGGTGAGGAACCTATGCTTGTTGTAAATGTGTTCAGACATGAGGTGGTTTTCAGGGACCCTAAGAAGCAAGAAATCATGACTACCAGGTAAATTTTTCTTTCTTCTTTATCCAGTTATGGAATATACAACTTTGTCAGTTTGTGGTCTGTATGGGGTCGGGGGGCAAGGTGGAGGAATGTAAGGAGAGAGAAACATGTCTTTTATGTTCAAACATGGGCCTCCAAAACATATTTATAATAATAATTTATAATAATTTCTCATGTTACTTTACTATTTTTTAGAAAGAAAAACCTAAGATAATGATTGAAAGACCCTTCACAGTTGCTAGAAATTAACTTGAAATTGAAGTCAACTCTGGAAATAAGATTTTTTTCATTTTAATGTTGAATATATGAAATAACTCAAGAATAAATTTTGTATTTTTACACTGGACATGTGTAACAATCCACTGTTTCAAAATTTTCATTTATCAAGTTATTTGGACAGTTCGGTCTCTTTTTTCTGGGTCACCTAATTCAATAAATATAAGAGAATTTAACGTAGTTCAATCAAATCTAATTTATGCTTTATAGATGGGCTAATGCCTACCTAATTATAACAGACTGAAGTATTTATAACAACTATGTTTAAAAGCTATTGCTGAGTAATTCATTAACAACTGGAGGAAGCTAGAATGGGCAGGATATGGAAATAAGAGGAAAAAAATCCTCATTCTGATGATCAGAATCTGACCCTTTTTGATGGTGTAGCATAGTAGGATTAACTTGGCTGCTGCTTGGGTTTGATGAAATTGACTGCTAAAGATCACCATCTCTGGTAACATTCAGGGCTCAGTAGGCAGCAAGGAGTTTTGAGCCATTTTAAGAAACAAGCTGATTAACTCTGCCCTGTGTGCTCTTTCTCCAGCCATCTCAGGAATGAGCCTCTCTGTAGTCTTCACTCCCTGCACATGCTATCTCAGGACTTTAAATCTTACTTTCTAGCCTTATCTAAAAGCCAGCAGTACTAGATTGACTTAAGTCATTAAAAGCCTTAGAAGAATCCAAGAATTTGATTATTTTGGAAAAAAATATCAAGCCTAGAATACTCCTTTACTTTTAGCATATCACTTGACTATGAAAACTTGCTTTTAGATTTTTAAGACCCTGAATCATGACTATGGGTTTCTTTCTTTTTCTTTCCCCCTTTCCTTTTTTCTTCTTTCTTTTTCTTTCTTTCTCCTTCCTTCCTTCCCTTCCTCCCTTCCTTTCCTTCTCTTTCTTCCCTCCCTCCCTCCCTTTCTTTCTTTCTTAACCTATACCTTATACCTAGAATGTTTTCAGCCATGAAATCAGAAATCTCTCATGACTCCATCTCTCCTTTGATTAAACTGAACCACGAGCCATACTCACTCATGTTTCTGTCCCTCTGCACTTCAAGATATAGTTAAAATATTATTTTCTATGGGATACTTTCTTGGTCCCCCTGTTTTGAGTCAGGTGCTCCTTTCACACGCTCTCAGAGCACAGGTGCATATCTCTGTGACACTATATTAAACTCATCCATTTATTTTCCACCTTCCCCACTGGACTGGGGCCTTTGTTATGTTTAACTGCTGTTATCCCTAAAACCTAGTACAGTACTTGCACATGGTACCTGCACAGGAAGTATTTGTTGAATAACTGAAAAAGTTAAGATGCTTAACAAAGGAAAAAAACTGTGGGGATTTGACTATTTTTTTTCCTCCATGCTTGACTAAACTAGTCATTGCTAAGTAAACACAGCATGCAGATGTGTTTTTACACTGATTCCTTCTCCTCTAATGATTTCAAGTGAATTACTGAGCAGTTACTGCTATATATAATAACACACTATTAATGGGGATGTTTTGCTCATTCTAATTAAAAAGTTCTAGCTATAAAGACGATTGTGAGGATTATGTTATACTGAAAAGAAGGGAATGACTAGATCTGAAAAATGGAACAAATGGATTAATTAAATGGCTAAGTTTTTGCCTTAGAAGTTCACTAGTATCACTGCATCATCATTTGGGTCCCAGGGTTCAGTATTTATTCTAAATGGATATGCTGTGCTTTGGCCCAATTAATTCGTCTTGCAGATCCACTACCCAGAAGTGAGTAGTTGAACAGACTCAGATATTCTTCTAATTAAATCACAGTAATGTTGATTTTTATATTTATAATCACAATAGCCCCATAGTATACTAGCTGATGTTAAAAATAAAGAACTATTCATAAAGTCCAAAAGACTGAGTTTAATTCTGCTTCTGACACTTAGTGGCTCTTTGACCTTGAGACATTTTCTTCTTTTTTTTTTTTTTTAAGATTTATTTATTTATTTGAGAGAGAGAGAGAGAGAATCTCAAGCAGACTCCCCACTGAGCACAGGGCTCCATCTCAGTACTCTGAAATCACAAGCTCAGCTGAAGCCATAAGTTGGATGCTCAACCAACTCTGCTACCTAGGGACCCCAGAGATCTTTTCTTAACCTCTCTGGGACTCATTTGCTTTTTATGGAACAGAGGGATGAGAATACTCAGCTCACAGAGTTTTTGTGAGGAATACATGAGATTAGAATGCAAAGAATTTAGCATAATACCCGGTACACAGTAAGTGCTCAATAGATGTAAAGTGTTATCATCGTCGTCATTACTACTACCACTTTTACATGTGAGATATCATGTGAGTGTTGTTCCTTCTCAACTCTATAGGGCTTGAACCCCAAGCAGAGGAAAATCAAATCTAAATTTAGGAAGTAACAAGACCCAAATCCTTCAAAGTTTAAAAAAATCCTTCACAGTACTTTTAAGTACCCAGTAACAATTCTAATATTTTTTATAATTATAATGTATTTGTAATAAAATCTAAATCTAAATATTTATTTACATACATTATAACTATTTTAGGAATTTAGGCATAGTTTCATGAAAAGGAAACTTTGTGCCACTCAACTTATTGATATAATGTGAAAATAGGGTTTTTTTAAAAGTTTATTTCTTTTAGTAATCTCAATACCCAACATGGGGCTCAAACTCATGACTCTGGGATCAAGAGTCATGTACTTTTCTGACTGAGCCAGCCAAGCACCCTGAAAATAGTTTCTAAGATAAGAAAATACTTATTTCAATTGATGCAGAATAAGCATTTGACATAAATCAATACCCTTTCATGATAAAAATGAGGAGTAAGAGGAAAGTATTTCAAGATATTAAAAGCCATCATGAAAAATTCAGTTAACATCATAACCGAATATGAAAGACTGAAAACTTTTCTTTTAAAAAGAACAAGGCAGGGGTGTCTGGGTGGCTTAGTCGTTAAGTGTCTGCCTTCAGCTCAGGTCATGATCCCGGATTGAGCCCCACATCGGATCCCTGCTTGGCAGGAAGTCTGCTTCTTCCTTTCTCACTCCCCCTGCTTGTGTTCCTTCTCTAGCTATGTTTCTCTCCATTAAATGAATAAATAAAATCTTAAAAAAAAAAAAAAAAGAACAAGGCAAAGATGCCCACTCTTGCCACTACTAATCAATATAGTACTGGATATCTAGCCAGGGCAATTAGACAAGAAAAATAAATAAAAGGCATCCAAATTGTAAAGCAAGAAGTAAAATTATCTCTGTTTTCAGATGACATGAAGAAATGCATGTACATGTAGACAATTCTAAGTCTTTCACACAAAAAAATTGTTAAAACTAAAAAACGATTTTAGCAAAGTTGTAGCATCCAAAATCAAAATACGAAATGGAGCTGCATTCCTATACACTAAAGATGACCAATCTGAAGAAGAGGAAATTAAGAAAACAATCCCATTTATAAAAGCAATTTAAAGGATAAAATCTTAGGAATAAATTAAGGAGGTGAAAGACTTACATATGAAAAACTATAAAACACTGCTAAAATAAATTGAAGGAGATACCAAAAAAGTGGAAAACTTTAGAAGTGACTTACCATTGTTAAAATGTCCATACTACCCAAAGAATCTGCAGATTTAGGAAATCCTTATCAAAATCCCAACAATATTTTTTGAAGAAATAGAAAAAAATCTAAAATTCGTATGTAATCCCATGAGGCCCTGACTAGCTGAAACAATCTAAAAGAACAAAGTTGGGGCCCTCACACTTCCTTACTTCAAAATATACTACAAAGCAACAGTAATGGTATATACATATAATGGAATAAGATACAGCCTTTAAGAAGAAAATACCATTACATGCAACAGCAGTGATGAACCTGGAGGATGTTAAACTAAGCCAGTCACAAAAAGACATCTATTGTATGAATCCACTCATAGGAAGTATCCAAGTACCTAAAATCATAGAAACAGAAAGTAGAAAGGTGGCTTCCCAGGGCTTGGGTTGGGGAAAGGAGAAAGGGGAAATTAGCATTTGTTTTGCAAGATAAAAAAGTTCTAGAGATCTGCTGAACAACAATGTGAATACACTTAATGCTACTGACTGTTATACTTAAAAATGGTCAAGATGGTAAATTTAATGTTATGTGGAGTTTTTTTGCTACACACACACAAATCTGAAAGTCAAGGGTTTTTCTGTAACTACAGTTCCTCCCTACTATGATTATACTACATAAACACCATAATACAAAGACAACTCCTGTTAACAGGAATATAGCTTCAACACTTTTTCTTTCTAACATGATACACACAGTACACCTATATACACTTTTCAATAGAGTCCTCAGACTTGCCTTTCTTTTTTAATAGTCAATGCAGTATTGTGGTCGTCTTTCCATGTTCAGTGCATGGAAAAATCTACTTTTCTTTTTTAGACTTTATTTTTAATAAACACTCAGCATGGGGCTTGAATTCAGAACTCCGTGATAAAAAGTCACACACTCTATCAAATGAACCAGCCAGGTGTCCCTCTACTCAATTCTTTTAAACAGCTGCACAGTACTTCCTTATATGGGTGTGCCATACTTGACAAATGTGGAACCATAGGTCTCAGATGCTTAATATTACCAAAGGAATAAGCATTTTAATGATAAAAATTTTAATAATGAATAAATATTCATTTCCTAATAGCACAGTCTGGAAGTGGGGAGTGCTAAAATTAATGAGAGTTCCTATCATCAAGCAAATAATACTCCATTATGGAAGCAAAAATATATACATTAATAAACAAGGTAGAAAGAGTAGAATGTGAATTTTAGACCACCAGCTTAAGGGCATCAAAGGTAGTTTCAAGAGAATGTGTCTTCAGAATATTCAAGAATAGGAAGGATTCAGGAATGTGGAAAATGGAGACTGGAAAAGAGCAAGAGAATACTTCACAAAGTAGGAACAGGTAGATAAGACATACAAAATTACAATACAATAACAAAAAAGCTACCAATTCCTCACCACTTACGTACTAAGTACTTGGTAGCAAGTACTAAGTACCTATGTACCAAGCTACATTCTTTACATATAATACCATATTTTAGCCTCACAACTGAAGACTATTTTATTCCAATTTTACTAGTGAGGTAACACAGGACCAGGAAAGGTAAACATTAACATTTTGAGTTATTTGACTGAAGAAATGATAATGTTGTGACAACATGGATGAACCCTGAGGGCATTATGGTAAGAGAAATGAGTCAGAAGAAGACACATACTACATGAAGTCACTTATATGTGGTATCTAAAAAAACCCAAAAAACAAAAAACAACTCACTGAAAAAGAGGTCAGATATCTTGTTACCAGATGTGAGGATGAAGATGGGGAAATTGGATAAATGTGGTTTAAAAAGTACAAATTTCCAGTTAGAAGATAAATAAGTACTAGGGATTTAGTGTACAACATGGTGATTATAATTAATACTGCTGTGTACTATATTTGGAAGTTGCAAGATGGACAGAACATGCCAAAGAATGAAACTGGACCACTTTTCTTACACCATACACAAAAATAAATTCGAAATGGATGCAAGAACCAAATGTGAGACAAGAAACCATAAATATCCTAGAGGAGAATATAGGCAGTAACCTCTTTGCCATCTGCCATAGCAACTTCCTTCTAGATGTGTCTCCTGAAGCAAGGGAAACAAAAGCAAAAATAAACCATTGGGACCATGCTAAAATAAAAAAGCTCTGCATAGTGAAGGAAACAATCAACAAAACTAAAAGGCAACCTACAGAATGAGAGAAAATATTTGCAGATGACATATCTGATAAAGGGTTAGTATCCAAAATCTATAAAAACCTCATAAAACTAAATAAACATCCACAAAATGAATCATCCACTTAAAAAATGGGCAGAAGACATGACTAGACATTTCTCCAAAGAAGGCATACAAATGGCTGGTAGACACATGAAAAGGTGCTCAGCATTACAGATCATTGTGGAAATACAAATCAAAACTACAATGAGATATCACCTTACACCTGTGAAAATGGTTAAAATCAACAACACAGGGAACAACAGGTGTTGAGGGTGTGGAGAAAAAGAAACCCTCTTGTACTGTTGGTGGAAATGCAAACTGGCACAGCCACTCTGGAAAATTGTATGGAGGTTCCTCAAAAAGTTAAAAACAGAACTACCCTATGATCCAGCGATTGTACTACTACGTTATTTGCCCAAAGAATACAAAAATACTAATTTGAAGGGATACATACATTCCAATATTTATAGCAGCATTATCCCAATATCACCAGTAGCCAAATTATGGAAAGGGTCCAAATGTCCCTTGAATGATGAATAGATCCTCAGAAAGTTGAAAATAGAACCTACGACCCGGCAATCACACTACTGGGTATTTACCCTAAAGATACAAATTTGGTGATCCGAAGGGTACGTGCACCCGAATGTTTACAGCAGCAATGTGCACAATAGCCAAACTACGGAAAGAACCTAGATGTCCATCAACAGATGAATGGATAAAGAAGATGTGGTGTATACACACACACACACACACACACACACACACACACATACAGTGGAATACTATGCAACCATCAAAAAGAATGAAATTCTGCCATTTGCAACAATGTGGATGGAACTGGAGGGTATTACACTGAGCTAAATAAGTCAATCAGAGAAAGACAATTATATGATCTCTCTGATATGAGGAATTTAAGAGGCAGGGCGGGGGGTCGTGGGGGGCTAGGAGAGGGAGGGAAAAAAATGAAACAAGATGGGAACGGGGAGGGAGACAAACCATAAGAAATTCTTAATCTCAGGAAACAAACTGAGGGCTGCTGGAGGTTGGGGGGTTGGGATAGGGTGGATGGGTTATGGAAAAAATAAAATTAAAAAAAAAGTGGGATACAGGGACATCTGGGTAGCTCAGATGGTTAAGCATTGGCCTTTGGCTCAGGTCATGATCCCAGAGTCCTGGGATCAAGCCCCACATCAGGCTGTCCACTGAGCAGGGAGCCTGCTTCTCCCTCTCTCACTGCCTGCCACTCCCCCTGCTTGTACTCTCTCTCTCTCCCTCCCTCTATCAAATAAAATCTTAAAAAAAAAAAGAAACACACACACAGGAATATTACTCAGTCATAAAAATGAATAAAATCTTGCTATTTGCAATGACATGGATGGAGCTAGAGAGTATTATACTAAACAAAATAAGTCAGAGTAAGACAAATACCATGTGATTTCATCTATACGTGGAACTTTTTTCTTTCCCCAAAGATTTTATTTATTTGAAAGTGAAAGAAAGAGAGAAAGAGAGAGGGAATGAGATGGGGGAGGTACAGAGGGAGGAGAAGCAGGCTCTCCACTGAGCGGGAATCCCAAGGTGGGGTTTGATCCCAGAAACCTGGGATCATGACCTGAGCTGAAGGCAGACACTTAACCGACTGAGCCACCCAGGCGCCCCCATACGTGGAACTTAAGAAACAAATGAGCAAAGGGAAAGAGAGAAAAAGAGAGACAAACCGAGAAACACTTAACTATAGAGAACTGATGGTACCAGAGAGGAGGTGGGGGTGTAGGTAAAGTAGGTGATTGGTATTGAGGGGTGCACTTACGATGAGCACTGGGTGTTATATGGAAGTGCTGAATCACTATATTGCACACCTTGAAACTAATACTATACTGTATGTTAACTACTGGAATTTGAGTAAAATCTTTAAAAAGAGTTGTAAGAGAGTAGATCCTAAGAGTTCTCATTACAGGAAAAAAAACTAAAAATATTTATATGAGCTGATAGATGTTAACTTACTGTAATAATTTCACAATATATCTAAGTGACGTCATTATGCTGTGGATCTTAAACTTATACAGTGCTGTATGTCAGTTATACCTCAATAAAACTGGGGGAAGGGGCACCTGGGTGGCTCAGTTGGTTGGGCGACTGCCTTCGGCTCAGGTCATGATCCCGGAGACCCGGAATCGAGTCCCACATCCGGCTCCCTGCTCGGCAGGAGGCCTGCTTCTCCCTCTCTCACTCCGCCTGCTTGTGTTCCCTCTCTGGCTGTGTTTCTCTCTGTCAAATGGATAAAATCTTTAAAAAAAAAAAAAAAAATTCCATTGTCCAACTTTCTTTAGGAAAAAAAAAAAAAAAGGGGAAAAAAAGAAGTGATAATGTAGGAGAGGAAGCTGGAACCAGACCAAAGTAGACTTGGAAGATAAAGCCTGAATGTTTAGATTTTTTTTTAATTAGACAATTTAGAGCCATTTAAGAATTAGGAAGATGGAAACCTTATGATCAAAGAAATGTTTTAAGAAGGTTAAGTCTGGTAGTGCTTTGGATCATTAGTTATAGGAAGAAAAGAAAATTAAAGTTAAATTAATGAGAGCAGTGACCAAATGCCCAGATTTGTAAGGGGCAGTTTCAATGTGTATCAGTTGTACTAGCATTAAATATTGAAAGAGCTTCTTCACTCCCCATGTCTTTTTCACACTCAAAAATGTCCCAGTTTGGAAGATAAATAATTATGAAGGCAACTGAGAGCCCGAGTAATACAGAACAGTAATACAGGACAGTTAAATAGAAAAGAGGATGGATGTGTGACAATCTTGGTGTGGTAGAATAACCAACAGGGACTTTTTAGTTCAAGTAGATGGATAATAAAACCTCAATAACAAGGAGGGTAAATGAGAGAAAGAAGAAAAAGAAAGAAGAAATGATTTAGGAGAGAAAATGATGACTTTAACCTGGAATCTGATGGAGAGGCAGGATACTCATGTTGAGCCGTGCAGTAGCTTATTGGAAACGTGAGGCTGGAGATACAGTTGCCCATATGGAAGTGATTATTGTAATCATGAAAGTGAATGAAATTGCCAAAGAACAGGGAATAATTAAAGATGGCAAAGAGGCCTGGAGGATTTCAAAGAAGGCCTATTTAGAAAAACTCTCCAATTGTAAATACTAAATGAAGTTAACAGAGTTAGCAGATAATTCTGCAATTATTTGATTATCTTGAGTCCAGTCAAAATGATCAACAACTGCCGTGGGGAACGAAAGGTTTGAAAGTAGGTGGTCAAGAAACCAAAGTGCAACCTCACAAATTTTCCTGCTTGTTATAACTTCGTGACATTTGTATTAACGTTTTTCTTGCAAATGTGAATTCCTCCCAAGTATAATGTTATAACCGTTACACATAGTCTCAGCCCAGGACTAGAGTGATTGATATATAGGTGAAGAAAAGGTTTCCTTTCCCTTGTCGGTTCCTCAGCTGGTCTCATAACTAATTGGCATAAAACAGATTAACAAGAGAAAGACAAATTTAATTTCATTCTCATGGGAGCCCCAAAGTTAATAGACTTCAAAAAGTGACCGAACCAGGCAGCTTTTATAGCTTTCAGACAAAGAAACAATATCTGTGAAGATTTGACAAAAAAGAAGTTTGGGCTTAAGGTAACAAATTAATGAAGTAACAGTTTGCTTGTCCAGCCTTCCTGGCCTTGAATTCCCTATCTCTGGCAATAAAGATGCTTTCTACCTTTTTGGTATAGGAAGGATAAATTCAAATGGGAAATTTATATCCTGCTTTCAGGGGGACAAAGAAGGATCACTGGCTATTTCGTAAGTACCCGTAATTCAAAATAATCAATATGCCAAAGTGGCAGATTTTGCTCCCCTTCAGATATAAGGAGGAAAATATTGCAGTAGGTGATGTGGGCCACTTAGGTGTGTACATTCTCTGTCACTTACGTCCCTGTACATGACTAAAGAACAGAATTCATCTCTGTATTGCCAATGCCTTTAGAACTACAGGGTACATTGGCAAATTACTAAGCATTCATATGTAAAAGCCCATGATTTACTGTTTGATTTTACATCTAGAGATGTAAATTTTGTCCAGGAAAGACCAGATACATCTTAAAATACTATATGGTATTGATAAACATATAAAAAAGAAATTTGAATTTAATTTTAAGACTACTTTGAAAATTGAGAAAAAGTTGTCTTAAAAATGTTTGTATTTTTTGGGGCAAATTCATATTCTTTTTCCTTAAAACAATGTCATATGAAAGCACTTCAAATGCAATACTTCATGTACTGTGCTGGAAGCTGAAATTAAACGTGAGTACCCCCATGGTTTTTAGCTTGTCTCTTTAAAAACAACAACAACAACAACAAAAACTTTGATGTTTCAGTACCAACAACATTTATAATAAAACTACACGTCTAACTGAAAACAGAGACTTTGCAACCACTATGCTCTTTTCCTTCATTTAACAAAATTCACTTTTTGGAGTAAAAATAGTTTTAAAGTAAACCACATATTTTTCCATATACCTGAAAACAAATGGCACAGTCAACTGGAGTTAATTTACGAGGAAAAAAACCAGAGGAGTATATGAATCTTTCCAAGGAATTTTAATACATTCTAAACCTTAATCTACTGTCAAAAAGACAAATAGTTCAGCAACCTCGCTACGACTCTCTGAAAAGCAATGTGTTTTTAATACCTGCTTGGGAAAAAAAAATGTATGTATCCAGTTAAGAATTCAGATTCTTTGCCAATGTGAAATGAATTCAGGCAGTATGGTAATCTATAATATGCAAAGTTCGTTACTCATAAATGCAACCAATTTTTCCAGGTTGGTATTAAGGACTTTCATATGTAAAACTGAAAACTTTTAATATGGACATCACGGGAAGCTTGCACCTGATGGTAAAATACATTCGGTATTAAGTTGTAAACAGTCAATTAATGACTAGAATCTAGCCAGACACTACGTTGTTTAACAGCATTAATGGCTTCATCTTTGTTTTTCTTGAAAAAGGACTACAATATTCATATTAAGAAAAAAATCTGTAAACATTTTTGGCGATATGTTTAGTAAAGAATAGCCTATGTAGAGGCTGAGAAGTTTTCTTTCCCAGGATTATACAGCTAAACTATTATATCCATGAAGGGTTCAGAGGATGAGGCAAAATAAACTGTCTTGTATGTTCTCTGAATTTCCAGACCCTAATTTTTAAACAGGTTGTTTTGAACAGGTTGTTACTACCACTTCAAATGTTTTCCCCATTTTTAAGATAGTGTTAACTTCAGTCTTCACCATTAACATATAGGCAAGTAAATGAACCAAGAAACCAAAAGTGGACAAATGTGTCAAAATATTTCTTGAGATACAATTTAAAGCAAAAGCTTTTAACCTAAACATATGGAAATAAAAACAAAGCATAAAGATACATATGTATCTTCTCTGAGAAGGTAATCCACTGAATATTTGTTTCCATAAATTTATATAATTTTAAAGAATTTGTTATTGTGGCTTTTACATAAAAAGTCTTAGAAAAGATTTGAAAGCAGTTATTTGGGAAAAACTTTTTTGTTTCACATAATCATTCAAATACAGATTCATCTTTTTAACAGTGAATTCAAAATAAGTATATACAGTAACAAGGTCATTCTTTCAGCCACTCAGTAGACCTATTAATTTTCCCTGAAGTTCTTGACATTTACTTAAATCTGAGCTGTTTTCATGAGATTTTAATATTTCATACTATAATCACACACAGAATTTCCACTCAAATGTTTAATCATTAAAAAGAATCCTAAGAGAATAAAGCAAATTGTTCTTTCTTGAATATAAACATTTTTAATATTTACAAAGCTATTTCTGTCAAGTAGATTTCACAAGCAATACTGACTAAAAAGCTACCTGGGTAAACATAAGGATCTGTGGTGATCAATTAATGGGGGGGTAGGGTTGGTACTTTGTGAACTCCCATACTTCTGGAAGATTTTGAAGGTTTAGTCAAATCTTTCCTGTAACAAAGCAGTGCAAATCTAAATTTAGACTTCACTTCCACTTTCGGCCAAGATGTCACAATGAATCATACTTACTTCCTGTTTGAAAAAAGATTTTCAAGGAACTGATTATCAGACAATAGGTAGTGATCCCCAACAGATGGAAAACAAAGGCGAGCCTCACAATTGTCCCAGCTAACTACGTGGGGTTTCCAAGCCATAGGGCAGGAAGGTGAAACCCAGGAGGAGATGGAATCTAGGAAGGCCAAGGCAACTACAATTTGCAAGACAGAGTACCAGAGAGAAGAAAAATCACACACAAGGTCACTCTAGAGATATTTAGAAGGTGTTTTCAACTGTGTACTAGTGACAAGCCCATGCATTTCAGGAAATTATCCAAGGCTGGGGGAAAAAAAACACCTAAAAGTTTTAGAGAGAATGATACTCACAGCTCAGACTGAACCAGAACAGTTCCTGCTCTCACCAATCAAGAGAGGAAGATCTCATAATTTGTGGGGCATCTGGCATAGTACCAGAAAGGTTTTGCTTCACTTGTGAGGAAAATTATACCTAGACTAAATCTGTTCCTAGATAACATAACCACATACAAAACTCAATATTTAGTTGAGTTATTACAAAACTGTAATATTTACAGAAATACAAAAATATCCAGCACTCAATGAAGAACAGTTCAAAATATCATCCACCTGAAAATTATCAAGTAAAGCAGGAAAATATAACTAAAAATGAGAAGAAAACTAAATCAAAATTAACACAGATTACAGCTAATAAGTGAAAAGAAACTGAAATCATATGCTCAATCTAAAAAGAAGGTAATAAAAGGAAAAAGGGACACAAAGAACAAACAGAAACAAGAGCAGGATGGTAGACTTTAACCCAATCAGATGTGTAATCATATTATATGTAAATGGTCTAAGCACCCCAATTAAAAGGCACAGATTATTAGATTAGATAAAAAAACCAAGACCTAACTATGTGTTGTCTAAAAGAAACCCACTTTAAATATAAAGACATAAACAGGATAAATATAAAAGAATGGAAAAGATATGCCATGCTAGCACTTATCAGTAATGATACAAAAGGACTGAAAAACACTATTGACCAATTTGACCTAATAAACATTTTTAGAACGTAACAACGAACACCAGCAGAAATACACATGGGACATTCACCAAGATTAACCATACTCTGGGTCATGAAATAAATCTCAATGATTTTAAAAGGGTTCAAATCAAAAAAGTGTATTCCCCATTCAAAACAGAATTAGGAATCAGTTAACAAGATGATTCTTGGAAATTTTCCTAATATTTTTGAAATAACACATTCCTAAATATCTCACTAGTCAAGTGAAATTAGAAAGTATTTTGAAAAAAAAAAAAGAAAGTATTTTGAGCTGAATAAAAACGTAAACTTACGTATGAGATGCAGCGAAAGCAGTAATTAGAGGGATAAAGTAAATGTAGGCTAATACATTGAAAACATATGAAATGGCCAAATACCTTGAGAGATACAAATGAATAAAGCCAAGACAAGAAGAAATAATCTAAATGCCCCTCTATGTATTAAAAGATATTGAATTTGTATTTGAAAACCTTTCCACAAAGGTGGTTTCACTAGTAAATTCTACCACATACTTAGAGATCTATCACACAGCATTTCTCAATTCATTCTATAAGAACAATATTACCTTGCTCCCAAGACAAAAGACATTATAAGAAAACTACAGACCAACTCATTACAAACATAACCATAAATACTCTAAATATAATTTATCAAATCAAATTGAATAATGTATTAAAAAATACATTAGGATCAAGTAAAGTTTATCTCAGAAATAGTTGGCTTCACCATATTAACATGTTACAAATTTAAAAAAGCGAAATGATTACTTTGGAGGATTCAAAGGCCAACACCTATTCCTGATTAAAACACAACAAAAACCCCTCCAACTCTCAGTAA
This sequence comes from Spilogale gracilis, assembly GCA_004023965.1. Classification (NCBI taxonomy): domain Eukaryota; kingdom Metazoa; phylum Chordata; class Mammalia; order Carnivora; family Mephitidae; genus Spilogale; species Spilogale gracilis. The sequence goes on along the minus strand of PITA01002145.1, from coordinate 71,548 downwards.
GTTAGGAATAGAAGGGAACTTGCTCAATCTTACATAAGAAATCTATGAAAAATCTACAGCTAACATTACTTATTGGTGAAAGATTGAATGCTTTTCACCTAAGATCATGAACAAAGTAAAAATGTTTGCTTTTACCTTACTAAAGGTTCTAGCCAGTGCAATAAGGCAGTATGGCCTTTTTAAAATATATATTTTAATTTTTTAGTAAAGGTTCAAGTAGTAAGTCAGACTTTGTGGGGCCATTTCATTTTTGTAGTAACTATTAAACTCTACCATTGTAGCACTTCGAAAGCAGGGAAGATAATACATAAACAAATGTATTTGAATAAAACTTCATTTACAAAAACAGGCTTGCTGACTCATGCACAATAATGCAATTATGCAAGAAAAGAAACAAAACAGATCCAAAAGGAGCTACTAGATTAAGTGTTTAGCAATGCTGCAGAATACAATCCAAATGCAAAATCAATTGTTTCTGTATATTAACAATCAATAAAGTGAAATTTTAAAAAATTACCATTTATAATAACATCAAAAAAATATGAAATACTTACGAATGACACAAGATATGTTTATAAGAACTGTATACTGAAAACTACAAAACACTGAAATTCAAAGACCTAAATAAAATGGAAATATCATATTTATGGATCAGAAGGTTCAGTACTGAGATGTCAATTTCTTGCAGACCTGATCTACAGATTTAATGCAAGTCTGATCAAAATTCTAGCGGTATATATGGTTTCTGTTTTTGGTAAAAATTGGCAAGCTCATTGTTCTAAAATGCACATGGAAATGCAGAGTCTAGAATAGCCAAAGCAACTTTGTAAAAGATTAACAAAATGGAGGAATTATTCTACCTGATTTCAAGACTCTATTAGTATAAAGCTACAGCCATAAAGAAAGTATGGAATTGATACGCTAAACAAAGAGAAGAATCAAAATTGTTAAAAAAAAACCCAACAGTTGAATTGTCAATTGATGGTTAGTTGATTTTCAACAAACATGCAAAGGCAATTCAGTGTAGAACAGTCTTCCAATAAATGGTGCTGGAATTATGAGGTTGTTCACCATGTGCAAAAATATTAATTTATATCCATACTCTGGACCAGATAAAAAACTAACCCTAAATGGATAACAGAACTAAATTAAAATTGATCACATCAAGTGTTAGTATGTAGAGCAAACAGAACTCTTATAAATTACTGGTAGAAAAACAGAATAGTATAACTACTTCAGAAAACAGTGTAGAAATTTCTTAAGAAGTTAAAAATATAAACTGGATTGGACACCTGGGTGGCTCAGTCAGTTAACTGGTTGCCTTTGACTCAGGTCATGATCCCAGGGTCCTGGGATTGAGCCCCACATTGGGCTCCCTGCTCAGCAGGAAGCCTGCTTCTCCCTCTTTCCCTGCTTGTGTCCCTTCTCTGTCTCTGTCAAATAAATAAATAAAATCTTTAAAAAATATATGAACTTGGGGCGCCTGGGTGTCTCAGTTGGTTAAGCGACTGCCTTCGGCTCAGGTCATGATCCTGGAGACCAGGGATCGAGTCCCACATCGGGCTCCCTGCTCGGCGGGAAGCCTGCTTCTCCCGTTCTCACTCCCCCTGCCTGTGTTCCCTCTCTAGCTGTGTTTCTCGCTGTCAAATAAATAAAATCTTAAAAATATATATATATATATATATGAACTTGACATTCCACTTTTATGTATTTATCCAAGTGAAGTGAAACTGTATGTTCATACAAAGACTTGTATGTGAATATTCACAGTAACTTTTTATAACCACCCCAAACTGGAAATTACCCTAAAAGGTACCAATAGATTAATAGATAAACAAGCTGTTTTATCCATACAAGAAAATACTACTTAGCAACAAAAAAGAATTCACTATTGGTATCTCCAACATCACGGATATATCTCAAAATAATTATGTTTAGTTAAAAAAATACATACGATTCTACTTACACAAAGTTAAAGAAAATGCAAATCCAACTATGGTGATGAGTGCTTGCTTGGAGAAGGAAGGACATGATTTCACAGGTACATACATTTGTCAAAAATAAAACTGTATGCTTTAAATATGCATAGTTTATGTCAATATACCAAAATAAATCTGTTTAATGAAAAGCTAGTTTTGTTTTTTTAAAGGTATTATTTATTTGACAGAGAGAGAAGGAGTGGAGGGAGGGGCAGAGGGAGAAGCAGACTCCCAATGGAGCAGGGAGCCTGACATGTGACCTGATACCAGGACCCTGGGATTATGACCTGAGCCAAAGACAGCTGCTTAACCAACTGAGTCACCCAGGCACTCTGAAAAGCCACTTAGTTTTATCAGGGAAATTAATCAGACATTTCTATCAATTTACCTCTGAAATTTGGCTTATTTTATACCTTCAAATGTTAGTAACTAAGCTTACATTTTGAAAAATATATTCCATTTAATACTGTGGCAAAAATCTCCAGGAAAAGGCCCAAATTCTGATGCATTATTCTATTTCTCAAAGAAAAGCTTATTCTCAGTTCTACAGACAAGTATGATTCTTACATACGTACAAAATTAAATCAGATACAAAACCATAAGTACAAGAATAAACCTGTTAGCAGCTTAAGTTTGTTGTCAAAGCCTCTGAAATATTATTGGCTCACTTTAATTTTTTCCTATGCTTTTATTGTTTGCCTCTGGACAAGTTCTGACAGTCAATTTTGCACTTGGTCTTCTGATCTTCAACTATCAAAGAGAAGAGAAAATGAAAAAGATGGACAGGCTTTTGAAAACTGTTAGCACCATTCCACTCTGTTTAAGAAGAATGAGCAGTGAGCGATACGCATTATCATTTAAGAATCTTACTGAAACTTAAAAAAAAAAATCTGTACTTATTTTCATTTGACTTCAAATAAACTGGCAGAATTCTAGGCATCAGATAAACCTCGTATTAAATTATAATAGGTGTAAGGTCATTTGGGTGGCTCAGTTGGTTAAGCTTCCAACTCTTGATTTAGGCTCCAATTTCAAACTCAGGGTCGCCCTGTGGTCAGGCTCTGCACTGAGCACGGAGTACGTTTGGGATTCTCTCTCTCCCTCTACAACCCTCACCTACCCCCGCCAAATAAATAATTTAAGAAACTAAGAAGTTCTTTTTCTTTCTTCCTTTTATATATACATGACACATGTAAAGGATGAAACCTTCTGATTTTATGCAAATGAGTTAAGAAAACTGATCCTAAACCATTTCACTCGTTCTTGCATTCATATTTTCAAAGAGTATTATGTTTGTACAGTAGCATGCTATGTATAGACACAGGGTTCCATTAGTATAAAACTACTGTCCCAGTGAATGCCTTCCCAGCTTTCTAAACACTGTTTTCTTACAGACAACTCAACCTGTATTAATTCTGTTACTTTTTTTTTTTTCTTTTAAAGATTTTATTTATTTGACAGCGAGAAACACAGCCAGAGAGGGAACACAAGCAGGGGGAGTGAGAGAGGGAGAAGCAGGCCTCCCACTGAGCTGGGAGCCCGATGTGGGACTCGATCGCGGGTCTCCAGGATCATGACCTGAGCCGAAGGCAGTCGCTTAACCAACTGAGCCACCCACGTGTCCCAATTCTGTTACTTTTAATAGTGATTCTTACTGTTTTAAATAGAGTATCAACTTTCACCCTTCAGTTTTGACTTTTATAGATATCAATCAGAAACCATCTGTGTAATAAACCTACAAATTAAGTAATTTTTTTAATCGCTAAAATTGGATGATCAAGGTCTTCGCTGTCAAAAATCTTCTTGGGAGAGGGGAAGGGTGGCATGGGTGTCAAGGATGAATGGGGTCTCCTATATATAAGCCATTTCACACATCTAAGTGTCCATGAAGGCTGCATATTAGCTAGCTGAGTCTTCACCCCTCCCACTTAAAGACTGTACTGGGGAAAAAAATTAAAAAGACCAATCAAGTAATTAAAAAATGGCAATGATTAATTCAAACTAGATGGTATCATAAATTCTTTTTAGTCCTGCTTGAAGATAAATAGGCTGAAGCTATTAGCAATTAATCCCCCCCATAGGAGTAGAAGATAATTCTGGAGTATAAAAGATATTATTTAATTTTCCTTTCATGGTGGGTAATCGGTGCAAGAGTATAGGACTACCTAATAATTCTTGGCATATGAGAAGAAAATGGTCTACGGAGTGAACCACGAATGTAGTTAATTAGCTTGAATACAACTGAATGGGTACCAGCTGGTATATAATTATGCATTATCTCCACAAATTAACTGGCTTTTCAATCACATGTTAATTCAAAAAATTATCAAATGGACTTAGTTATTAAATTCAAAGACGAACATTACTATTACTACTACTCCTATGTTGAACTTTTCTAAGTGCAATACATACAATATATACAATTATGCACAATTATGAAGTGATCCACACAATCAGTGTGTTATACACTGTACTTTTAAACTGAGGGGTTTCTGTTAACTCAAGTAGTTTCAAATTACACATTCTTACTCTATTTCTATACATACTATGAACAGGATTGCTCAAAATAAATAGTAAATATGGAAACATCACAGAATTCTTAAAATATGTAGAGTAGTGAAAGTGGTACTGATGACCTTTGTCACTGAAATACACAGAACCTTTAGACTTAGGTAAAAATAGTTTCAAGGATTCACAGGTAGAAACAGCTGTACATGTAGAATAAAACTGATGTATGTTCCTTTGAGAACACTGGTATAACCTGGAGATTAACTACACAAAATAGCAATAAATAGGATAAAAAGAGCATGGGCTGATGAAATCTAGATATTAAGAAGAAAATGAAAAGTTCTTACATTTGGGAAAATAATCTCATTTTATAGATCATAAGGAAATAAATGCAAAACTGTGGAAGGCTTATTACACTGTAAGGGTCTGAATGTCTAAACCACAACCTTTTAAAATGAAGCTGTCACATAACTGAAATTAGATTACAGAGATACACTATGTTAACAATGGGAATTATATAAAAGAACAATTTATAAGAAAAAAACCACACAGTTATGTGTAAATGGGTTTGAAAAGAGGAACCAATTTCAGATTTACTGTACTAATACACGGCAACTGTACTGTGAACAATACAAAACTGTATCAACTGGTCTCTGAAATATACTATATGTTATTTTAGAAGATTTAACTTTACATTTTCATTTTCTCATATTAAAATATTTTTGCATTTTCTGAGCATATATTGTGTTTATAATGGAAGAAACCTAGGGGCAGAGGAGGCCACCATCTTAAAGAATTGTAGGTATCAAAAATTACCTCCACTGTAGCATTTCCCTTTGACTCACTTACTAAAGAAAATTTGGGTTTTCAAAATCACATATTTGTTGTAAGGTAGTAATACTTTAAATTCAAGAACCAAAAGCATAATAGGTCTTCCATATACATTTACACACACACACACACACACACACACACACACACACACACTTAGGGCCTAAAGTAAATGGACTAAAGGTAGGGTCTAAAGTAAATACAATTATTTAGAAAAGTTTTAGATGGCTTCAAAAGTGAGTAAGAAAAAGATTGCTTGGGTTATAGCTTTAGAAAGATTTAAACTCTGGATTATTTTGAAAATGTTTCATTATTAAATAATATAATTAACATTTAAAACTTTTCATAAAGAAACTATCTTTCATAGATCAAAATTTAAAACTCAAGCAGTCTTTTTTATATACAAAGTATACTTTCATTGCATATGGGAACTAAACTTGGTCATGTTCTACATTTGAAAAATGTCAATCAATTACAGTACAAGTATTGAATAAACAGAAAATTGATTTCATTAACAACTTTGATATTATCATTTGACAAGATATACAATCATGTTTTCTGAGGTTTTATAACTGAGAAGGACTTTAATGGCTATATGCAAATGAAGAAACTTAAGATTCAGATTTAAAAATCAAACAATTTAGCTGAGGCAGAAATGAAATTAGGGTCATTAACAGACATGCTCATAGTATTATCTTAGTCTAATGCTTTAAAATCTATTTATATTTGCAGATAACAAAAAAACCCACAGTACTATTTGAAAATAAAATGACAAAAAAGTACTAGCACAAATCTGTTATTTGTAAATTATGCCCATTTAAACTGTATCATCCTAATTTTTTGGGGAACTCAATGACAAAGACCCTCAGCTCAGTTTTTGTGGTGGATTTGTTTACATTCTTTCATAGTAACAAACTTTAGCATGTAATATTGTTAATACCATGGATCTCCATAATGATGACTAATTAGTATTTAGTTCTGTAGGTGATATTTAATTAGGCTGATACCTGCCAATTAGGGAATTAGTCTTTCCTATGACATTATCTATAATCCCTTTTTAAAGTCAAATTCAGAGTTGACTAGTTCATAGTAGTACTGTCAGTATTCTACATATTCCGTAACCAGTTAAGAGAATACTTTAATGTCTGTGCCTTCTGTGGTAACCACAAGGGATATTTAGTTAAAATCCTCAAACTATAAATTCTCAGAAAATATTCATATAAAAACTTAAAGAAAAAAAAGGACCATATTTGGATTTTAATGTTTGATGGTCTTTATTTACAACTTTATTGGCAAAAAAGAAGAGGGAAACATTTAAAACAGTTTAACACAGGGCATTGCAGCTGATTCTGTCAGGTTAGACAAGTTTCCTTTTAAATGTCCATCTAATTCCCCAAAGATATATAATACTGAATTTGCATATGCAGTTTCCTTTATGAAATACAGCGCTCATATTTTAGGCAATCTTTGAAACATATAAACACAAAGGAAATGAAATCACTCATTAAAAACTGCGTTAAATGAAGGGTATTTTAAATTCAAATTTATGTTGTTCTTATAATACATGCCCAATGAAAATCAAAAGCTGGAAAAGCAGTTACACTTCCTACTTGAATGGACAGTTACAACAATCATTTTCTGCAATGACCATTATATTTTCAATTTATCATGAACTACTCTGAACTTACTATGAGATGTAGCCAAAGTCAGAAGACAAGACGTAGGGAGAATATTCCTTTTTTGGAGGAGAGTAAGCCCTCCAGAATCAGCATGGGAAATAAACATCCTGTTGAAGAATTCTAGGTGGAAAAAAATTACTGTAGTCAATTTCAACTCATGCTGAGCTGGCTTAATTTTTTCAGACTTGTTTGGTGTCATTCTTCTAAATCAAGTGTGTTTAATTCTTCTTCTAGTTCATCCAAATCTTCCCCAGTAAAAAGATTTTCATCAACAGGAACAGCATCGATGGCTCCATTTTCCTGTCCCTCCCCTTCGTTGTCCTCTTCCAAATCACTTCTTTCACCATTTTCAGCCCTACCTCCAGAAGCTTCGCTTAATTTGTTTTCTAAAAATAAACATTGAACTCAATAAGGCCGAGAAACAAAAAACACTATTCTTTTAGCAACTCACAGTCACAAACGGATACATTTCTTTTCCTTTTTCCATGAAAGCCTTTCCTAAGATTACTCCAGCAAGAATTGACCTTTCTTTTCCCAAGCTTAAAAAAGCTTAAACTATAGAGTGCAAGTATGGATTGCACTATAGACATTTGATTGCTTAACAGTATACATCTGAAAGCAAGATTTATCTTATACAATTTTGTGTTTCCTACATGAACTTGCAATTAGGTTTGTAAATCGTCAACTCCCGCATAGTATTTTGAATATACAAATAACTGTGGAATCAAAAAATGTTTATTAGCAGCTACTTAGCTTTTGATTTGGGGAACAGCAGTGAGAACACACTAGTTGTAATGCTGCCAATAGATGTGAATCACAAATTGTGAAAAAAGAACCTAGGGCTATGTAGCTACTTTATAGGCTAGAAAAGATGGAGAAAACAAAAACAGTGACTTTACATGTTCAAAGACACCAACATTTACACAAAGACAATTTTTAATAGCCTAATTTAGATTTTAGCTATTTTAAGCATCTTTGATGACAAAAGTTTTGGGGATTACAGACTCTGAAGTACTTGCACTTTTGCCTACTGTCACCAAAGTCCTACTTCTAAAAGGAGCAAATCCAGTCTTCAGATTGGCATTAAGACAATGATTTGACAGCACTCAGATCTCAGGAGAGCAAGCCAACTTTTCAAGTTATAACTTGCATTCCTTTATTGTAAAAGTAAGATTAGTTTTGCTCTTTCAAACTTTGCCTTGATTCGTATTCTACTCTTTCCTTTCATACTAACCATGCCAAACATTCACTTTTGTTTCAACTCTTCAGTCAAGGCACCATCAGACATAAATTTTATCAAAAAGCCTTACTACCCAGCCCTGTCCCCCATTCTCACTCTTAACTAAACTCATTATTTGTATATCCAGATCTTGTTTCTGGAACTGATGTCCTTTCATCTTCCATTTTTCTTCTTCTCCCAGATCTTTTTTCCCTGGTGTATAAGCCCTTCCCATGACCATGTCTCTTCCTCAATCAAAGTTTGTAAGAGTGATCTGCACTTATTTGTCTCCTCATTCCTCTTATCATTGCAGTCCTGATGAAAACTGGCACCCTAATTCCTACAACTCCTTTTTTATTGCAACTAAAGAATTATTTCCAGTTCTCATCCTACTTAGTATTTCTGAAACTCTTCTTTTTTTCTTTTGTCCTCAAGCTTTCCCTCTTGTACCTACTCTAACTGATGTCTGCAGTATATTCTACAATGTTCTCATGGTAAGTATTGTGCCCAGGTGAGTTTATTCATTCTGAGCTACCACTGAAAATGACTGTCAAAAGTTTTCCTCCTGTGACAGTGTCACTTTTGATAATTAAAATATCTCAAAATCATGAGGTTCCAAACTGATTAGCTACATCTCCAAATTCATTTTTGTCCCCTTCTACTTTCAGTTAATGGCTTCAATATCCACCTAGCCACCAGTTCTACAGCTTCCACTATTACTTCTATATACAGCCAAACCACACATATTTATGTTACTGATCTGATACCTGCAGACATTAAAGTTTGCAAGTCTGGTCTAACTGCCCTCACCACCCCCACCCCTGCCTTTAGACAGCATCCTAGTTCTTGAATTCACACAAAAGTTAGCATACTTACCATCCTTTTCTGAAGTATATGTGCTGAATCTTTCAAGACTGGCTACAGTAATACCTGTCTCATCTACATCTCTTGGGATATACAGGCTTAAATCTATGTCATTTACACTCACTGAATCATCAACCTTTAAAAACATAAAAAATAAAGTTGTTACTTATGAGAACAGTTTTCATAATTACTTACCTTTTACCTCTAACACTTATCTTGTGAAACAAAATTATTACTAATACCAAGTGAAAACAATAACTGACAACTGCCAAAATTCACTCCTTTTCCTAAACTTGGGGAAAAAAACAGCAATGTCATAATTCAAGTTTCTTTCTCTGATATACAGAATATGATGCTTTTATTTTCAACTCAAAGACAGAGGTTAAAATTTTATACTATACAAAAAAAAGAATAATTAGCTATGTTTGAGTGTAACTGTTTACTGTTGTCTCCTGCTCCCTACTCAACCTTTCCCTCTACTCTGTACTTTTTTAGTCTCTGTTCCATTTTTTTCCAGTATAAAATATTAAACAAAAAAATTGATTTCCTTTTAGAGGGAGAATAAAACACATACTTTTTAGCTACTACAAGCATTTAACTCTACCCCAGTTGCTGTTCTACTTTCTTTATAAAGAACTATACTTTTATTAACTCATTTAACTCTCACAAGTAGCCTGCATGTAGGGATTACCATTATGTTTTTATTACAGATGAGGGCAGAGACCTACAGTGTAAGTGATTTCCCAGATGAGAGTCAGGATTTCAACTGAGGCCCTAGAGCAGGTTCCCTTAACCATACTACTCTCTTGTTTCTCTCCATCAGCATGAGGAGATGAGGTACCAAGCTGCTTCTTACCTCATCACCACCTGTTCCCTGGGTGTAACGGGTATCATCTGCTTCCTCATCATCATCATCAACCAGTTCAGGACGAAATTCAAACACCTCACGACCACTAATCTATTCAAATACACAAATATAACAACTAAGGGTAAAATTCAAACATTTCTTGGTCATGGATTTCAGAGATAAACATGATTAAATTACAATAAATTCTTGCATGACACAGAAATTATAAAATAAAAGAAAGAATAAAGAATCTCTTCAGGTGAGTTTGGGACATACCACTAATGCCTTCCCTGCCTTGAAGTCTGCTTTCCTTCTTTCCATATCTTGCTCAAGTTTATCAATTTTTTCTTGTCTTTTTCTTTTCTTCCATGCAAGAAAAGATTCTAGAGTAATTTTGGTAACATTTGGACCTAGGGCAGAACGCTGCAAAGACAAAAGAGTTGTTTTTTCCCCTCAAATCACCTGTAACAATATTTAATAGTTCAGATTTTCATTTTATATAGCAGTGAGCAAAATTTGTGTCCAGAGATACAAACATTTCTAAACACAGTAAAACGTATTATTTCTGAGCTGGATTTCTTTTCAATACTGAAAGTGAGTAAACCCTGTCATATGAGAAATGGTTTTAACCAAGTTAATTGCTGAAAACAAAAAATATGAAAAGTACCATACAATATCCAAGTTTCATTTGTGTTCCTCAGGAAACAAGGAAAAAAAAAACTAGGCAAAAACACCATCTGCTCCTCAGAGCCAATAACCAAGTAATAAATGTACAGAAAAATAATACTTGCTGAACACCTGCCAGGTATTCAGTATTAAATGCTTTCTACAGGTCTGTTAACACACTGATCTCCACCAATAAGCAAACAGAAAGAGATGGGAATTTTACCAAGGTTAACAGTTAATATGTGGTAGAAGTAAGACACAAACAATCCCAAATATACCTGACTCTGAAGTCTGTATTTTCTCTTATAGCATAGTGCCTCCTATGAGATACTACACTTTAAGAACAAAGGTATATAATCCCAGCCTTAGACATTTACACAGCATATTTAGACAATCCAAAGAAGACAAAATGGATATAACTTGAAATACACAATCCTAAACCTAGTATTTCCAATAATCTCAACTTTTTCTTGTCACTCCCAGGAGCCATATCTACTAACTCAGTAGCTCCAAACAGTATCTCATGCAGCAAACCTCTTCTGTGCTGAACCAGAAATGAGGAGAAGATTCTCTTCAATGAGACATATTCCACTCTATCAACAGAATGAGTGTTTTGAGCCCAGGGATGATGATAAAACATACAACTGGAAAACTGTAGGAGCTGTCTCCTTCAATACATATAATAAAATGGCTAAAAAATAAGACATCAGGGGAAACATCTAAAACTTTAAGTTCAATCTGAGTTATCATTTCAATGAATATACGAGTTATATTAAGCTTATGGAAAGAATTTTGATAAACCAGAGGCATAAAAACTTGTTTCAAAATCCTAAAATTAATGTCATGATGGGCTAGTAATTATGGTGGTGTTTACATTCTAGACATACAAGAATAACTAAAGAAAAAGGCAACTCTGGGAAAAGGTCTTATTTTTTCCCTTTCATAATGACATGCTATTGCCCCCAAGTGGTAAATAATATAATTTCACAATAAATACTGCTTTAGTTTATAGTAGGAAAAAATTCTAGTTACCTCTCTTTCAATTAGATCTTCTAATGAAATTTCATCTTCTTTCTCTTCTTTTTTTTTATCTTTTTTCAATACAAATCCAGGAGGAAGTGCATGACGATACATGCAAATATCACCACCTCCAGGGCATACCCAAAACCAGCCATATTTGTTGTTTTCAATAGCTTCAAGGAAATGCTTGCACACCTACAGAGACAATATTATTCACAGTAGTGGCTCAGTGTAGTTCATTTCCAAGGTAAATGCTTAAGTATATGGAACAAGTACATTCTTACTCACACCCTTAGGCTATTCACTTTTCAGAGCACCCTTTGTGCAAAAACATACACATAAATTAATCTTAAAATATTTAATGGTAAATTCCCTTTATAGAAGATCTACATAAAATTTCTATTTTCAACAGTGTTCCAAAATCTGAATTACACAAAGGACATGCCTTATTTTTAGCCTTTGTAAATGTCATCCAACCCTGACTTGTAAATAAGTGAAAAAGATGAATATGGTTATAAAAAACTAAAACCAATGATTTTGTTTTAGTTTGATCATTCCTAAAAACTCATCACATGGAATAATGATACAAATACTCTTTGAATTACCCGAAATTACAAGCAAATTCTCACATGTAAGAAGGGAGAAAGCAAGCAATGTACAAAAGGAACACAAAGGATAGTGAGTGACCTTTGTTGCAAAATTCAATTGTACTGAAGCCTCAGGTAATAAACTTTGAAAGAAGTAAAAATTAATAAACAATATTCTTTTCCTGAAAAAACACAACAGATAAAAGTAAAACTAGCATTTAGAAATTTTCTAGCACACCAAGGTTTCTCACTATAATTGCACTAGAGGTCAATATGTGGACATGAATGCCAGGTCTGAGAAATAAGGTACAAATTTTTAAAAGTGCATTTCCTGGAATACTAGAGCCATTACCTATCCAAAACTCATTTTGCAATTCATAATGTGACAATATTTTCACCTTCTTGATTTAAAATCTCATCTTTAGAGTACGTGTTTATCAATTATCCCTCCATTCACTTTGCACAAGAAAAGAATTGTCTGAATATGTGATTATGTTCATCCATATCTGAGAGAAAGTGAAATCACTTCAGAAAATGACACTTGAGGACTTCAGTCACATGCTCAGAGGCTACTTTTGAAAAAATTTAATTTTGTATAACTTACACTTGCAAATTCCAAAACAAAGCTTGATGCACTTTATAAAAAGCTCCAGTAACTTAAAAAATAATCCAGTAAAAAATAGCAGCAAATACCTTGCCACATAATTCTCCCTAATGATAAATATCACAGCAACTCAATTCAAGAAAAGGACATACTATTTGAGTTTTTGGTTTTTTCTTTTCCGCCTCACCGTGCTTCTTGTTCACTACTTCTTCCAGTTTTTTCTCATCCCAATTATCCATAGTATCTAAATAAAAAGAGATACAGAAACTAAATACTGTAATTTTGTCTACTGTACCCAAAACATACTGCATATCTCCTTAGACAGGAAAGCTGTATTGTAAGACTTATGACCTACTACATTTTCTTTAAATGACACCAAAGATAGGAATAAACAGTATTATGAAAATATTCACCAAAATCCCAAGTAATTTAGGCAAATGAGAAGGTAGTACTGGAAGAAGGGTGAGACAAACCCAAAATAAGTAAGTGCTTTTTATACATCCTCATTTACTTAAAGGATATAACGCTGTCAATTCAGATTTTATGAAAAAGAATTTTTTTATAAACATAGCCTTTCTAAGAACAAAATATTCTTCAAGTTCTAAATTATCTTAGTAACAACCAAAAGATATTTTTAAGAAAATGTCTTAAAAATATACCTTTTTCAAGTTCTTCATCTCTTGCATCAATATAAACACTTCGCTTTTCACACTTTCTTTCCAGAGTCAAGTCGTGAGAGAACTTACACTTATCTCCTTTAGTACACTGTCCTTGCTTAAAGAATGCACACACCACAGATTTGGGATCTGCACCTATGTCAAATGGCACATGGTATTTGTGTTACAATCTGCGAGATCACAAAGTATAGCTTCTATCTGAGATATAATTACCACTGGTGAACTTGTTATTTTCCATTCAGGATGTGAGAGGAACATACCACTTATAGGTGATTGCTAAGACATTTCTTTAAAGTTCCTTCTACAGCATTTTATATCTATTTTTGTTTCTTTTATTCTTACCATTATTCCTTTCATTCTTACTCTTATTTCCAGGGGTGGGAAACCAAACTCATAGGTTATTCCATACTCACTTGTCTAGTTTGAGTCAATGAGGCAGAGGTAAAAGAGAAATAAATATACATCGAGATATAGCACCAAGAGTTTAGAACTAGAACCGTAAGTTGTATACCAAAGAACAGATATTATAAATCAACTACCAGACTGTCTAAATCCTTAATTTTATCTTAAGTGGGGGGCTAGTGGCTGGAGTTACAGTTGTGCAATCACATAGCTGAGCACATATATAGAGGAACCATAAGAAAGTCATGAATATAGTGTAATTTTGACAAAGGGAGTATCATTTCCATAGCAGACACATTGGCTTATAATATGAAAAATATATACATAAAAACACATTAAAGATTTTTAAAATTGTAGTTGATATGCAATGTTACATTAGTTTCAGGAATACAATATAGCGATTTAACAAGTCTATATCTTACCCTCACCCCAAAGTGTAGCTGCCATCTGTCACCATGCAATGCTATTACAATACCATTGACTATACTCCCTATGCTGTACCTTTTATCCTCAGCAATTTTCACTTCATAACTGGAAGCCTATACCTCTCCAATCCCCTTCATCCTTTTGCCCATCTGAGGCCCCCAAACTCCTCCCCGCTGGTAAATCGTTAGTTTATTCTCTGTGTTTATGGGTTTGTTTGTGCTTTTTGTGTGTGTATTCATAAAACAAATCAAGAGGTTTTTAAACATGAATTATATTTGATAAAAATAATACTTCTGACATTTAAAGTTTACCTTTACTTATTTTTTGAGCAGCAACTACAGGTTTGAACAGCTCATTTAGTTCCTGCAACTCTTTCTTCTTGTCATCTTTCTTCAATTTCTTTTCAGCTTCACTCTGTGCTACCTATAATATTCCCAGGTACAATATGTAAATTTGGTTTCATATAATAAAATTGTTCTCATTATGCAATAGTACATACAGCATCACTAACATAAAACATTTGCACATTTATGTATATATGGTCTGTATCTCTTAGTATCAGTGTTACAATGGCCTTTAAGTATATATTAAATCATGTGGTTAAACTATTAAATGAAACTGCGAAATCTTCTATCAGTTGACTTAAAAACTTTTATAAATGGTACCATGCCAAGTAAAAAGCATATTCAAAAGCTTACAGCAGTAAGCATTTATTAAGCATTTGCTACATGCCCAGCACTTTTAGTAAATGGTTCTCACCTGGGATCTTCTTCATATGACAACCACCCACTCCCCAGAAACACGAGGGTGCCTTTTGAAGATCAGAAATGCAAACATCTGGAAATGCGCAGTCCCACACAATAAAGAACTGTACCACCCAAAATACCTATTCCCCTTGCGGAAAAACACTGAGCTAGGTCAATGTGGGAGATTAAATAAAACAAATATGGCATATGACATAGTTCCAGGCACACAATTTACATACCTAATATGATTAGAGGATTCATCCAAATATTTATATGTCAGGTCCTATGTTAGATGACAGGGAATACAAAGATGAAAAGATAAAGATGCTTATTTAAAGAAGCTCAGACGAGTGGGAAGACAGACATGTCAACAACTATAATATAATACATGGTTTTCTGGGAACAAGGAATGCCTATATGCTTATGAAAATTAGACTGGGCTAATACTTTATGGATGAATTTTTCTAATGGGAAAGAAAAGAAATGCAGAGAGCCAGCCAATGCAAAGATACAGGCACAAGAAGGAACACGGTATGAAAAACATCAATGAAAAGTTTGGACTGTCAGTAGGTGACAGGTAAAACCCCATGGCTTAATGCAACATCAGACTGTATTTTATAAGGACCACAATGACAACTGTGCGAAAAGTGGACTAGAAGAAGCCCAAGAATGGCAAGGAAAATTACGAGGCTAATGCAAGTGCTGTAGGCAAGAAAACATAAGAACTTAAAATAGGCATTGGTAGCAAGGATGGAGAAAAGAGGTGAGAGAGAGCTCCTACGGAGGTAGAACTGATAGTACTAAGTGACTGACTAGACATAAAGTAGAAAAGAGAGGGTGGGGTCTAGGATTACCACATGTATGGTTAGTGATGTTAAACAAGACAGGGTATACAGGAGTAACTGGTTTCAGGATAGAAGGTGTAGATGAGCTCAGTTTTAGACATACTGAGTGTGAGATGTTTACAGAGCATCTGAATAGAGCTATTTAGAAGGCAAGTGGACAGGGATCTTGATACATGGACAAAGTCTAATTTAAAATAAAGACTTTAGAAACAGACAACAATTGATTAAAACTTTGAGTGCATATGAGATTACTCAAGAACAGCATGAAGAAGTGATTTAAAAAAAAGTGACAAGAGCAGAGGACAGTTCCTTGAAGAATACCAATATGAGATGAGCCAACACAACCTTAAAAAGCCCTTTTATAAAAGGGTCCAAGAAACATCAAAAATACAGGTAGAAATCCAGCACAAAAAAAGTACTTAAGGAAGGAGAAATTTTAGGAAGGCAATAGCCAAATGCTATAAGGTTCAAGACATCCAAATTCTCACTTTGATCATATGGTAGATATGATTAAATGGAAAAATGGGAAAACATTTTAAAAAATTTAAATCATTTTATCTATAATAAAAGTATCTTTTGCTCATTAGGTTCATCTCAAACATTTACGGACCCAGAGCAAGGATACAATGGAAGCCCATAAACCATTTCTGTGAATATTTATAAATCAGAAGTCAAACTAATGCTAAATAAAATATGGCTTGTACCCCTACTTGGCAAATATACCTTATAACCTGGAAGGATGGGTTTAAATTTAAAATGCTTGGGTTCCATGGAGTTCCACATTGGAGCACAACAGTAAAACAAGAGTCAACTCCTAGCTCCTCCTCTTCCCACCCTGAATTCCACCCCACCATGTGTATGCATGAAGGTGGAAGGTATGGGGAAGGACATAGAATGGATTCAGATCTGTCCATATTCCTAGCACACACCCTTCTTTTTCTGTATATGTGCTGCTGAAGTGAACACACAACCTTCCTTTGACTACTTGAGGCATACTGGCAGTACAGTATACCCTAAGATAAATATAGGCAACATGACCTCTGCAGGCCCTGAAGTATTGTGAAGAGGGATGGTATAAATTCCCTTAAACTCACTGACTCCTAGCCTGTGGGAGAGCTATGTCTAGAGGAGACATAGAGTAGGGTCATCCTCTGCAATACAGGGCCGACAGTGGGGTACCTATTGCCTGGCTCTAACAGCAGGACTGCTGCTCATTTTGCAGATAAAAGCCCAAATACCACCCAAGAAATTATAAAAAATTATAACACTGAAAGTATCATCAATCCTAACCACCACCACCACCACCACCACCACAACCACCACCACCAAAAATTTTATGGCTTTCTCGGGTCTGTGAAATATAAAATTAACAGTCAATATACTTCCCACTAGAAGAAAAAATAGAGGAGAACAGGGCTGAAAAAAGGAGTAAGGTAAGAAAAGTAAATTCTTTTCACACACCTATATTCACCAGAAGATTGATATTATCTTCTCATTTAACCACCTCAGGTACCTCATAAGGGTAACTGCCTTTCCACTGTATAGATAAGAGTCACTAAATAATTTAAGTTCATGTAACAAATAAGATGACTCCAAGATCTAAGCATATATTTTTATTAAACCAGCTATTAAATTAGCAGCATGGGAGATGAAGAGTTTTTGGCCCTAGAATCAAGCTGGATGTAAAAGAAAAATGCTGGAGGCACTAATCTGTAGACAATATATGTGAGAGTTATTTGTTTCAGATTGTGGTCACAAATATATATTGATATTCTCAGATGAGAAAAAGAAAATTAAGGATAAGGAATGGCAAAAAAAAGTATCTTTTTTTTTTTTTTAAGATTTTATTTATTTGACAGAGAGAAACACAGCCAGAAAGGGAACACAAGGAGGAGGAGTGAGAGAGGGAGAAGCAGGCTTCCCACCAAGCAGGGAGCCCAATGTGGGGCTCGATCCCAGGTCTCCGGGATCATGACCTGAGCCGAAGGCAGTCGCTTAACCAACTGAGCCACCCAGGCGCCCCCAAAGTAATTTTTAAAATAAAGATGCATGTCTGTAAAATCTTAAACTCAAGAAAGTGAAAGATCTAATGAACATGAAGAAAAGGAGCTAACTTTCTTGAACACATTGCCAACAGATAAAATAATTTCAAAATTCATATGGAAGGATAAGTGCCTAAGAATAGCCAAGAAAAGTATAAAAGAAGTAACATTTGGGGGAAAGGATAGCTAACAGAATATGTTACTAGGCCGCTATAATCAAAATCAATGGGATACTGGTTTAGGAATAGACAATAAACAGAAAAGAGAATCCAGGGAATAGATGCTAATATATTTGAGACTTTCCTATATGTCAACAGGGGAATTTCAGTTTGGTGGGACAAAATGGTGTTGGTATAAGTGGCTATTCATTTGAAAGAAAATTAACTTATTGACATATAAAATAAATTTATGACAAATTATAGACTTTTATTTTATTTATAAAAATAAAATTTTATTTATAAAAATAAAATAGAAATCTAGGAAAAACACATAATCTAGTGGTGCTGGAGACTTTTTAACTACGTATTAAAAAAGCTAGACATATTTGACAATACAAAAAATAAAAATTACTGCATAGCAAATAAAACAGAAACATCACAATATTATCTGCAATGCAGATAAACATGTCTCTCATAAATTGACACGAAAAAGACAATCAGAAAAGCAAAGGATATGAATACACAAGTCAGAAATATCAACCCAGACAGCCAACAACCATTTGGAAAGAGACTCAAAACTGAACAAAACAAAAAAAACCAGAAGATACTCAAACTCACTAGTAGCGAGGGAAATAAAGTAAAAAATGAGGTCTCAATTTATACTTACCAGATTGGAAAACATTAAAAAGAACGTTAGTACCTATAACTCATGCACTGCAAATGAAAATGTGAAGGACTACAATCTCTACAGAAACCAATCTAGTCTATTAAAATTAGAAGTCTGGGGTGCCGGGGTGGCTCATCTGGTTAACCATCAGACTCTTGATTTCCACTCAGATAATGATCTCAAGAGTCATGAGACTGAGGCCTGCATTAGCTCTGGGCTAACTGGGATTCTCCCCTCCCCACACAGCTGGCAAGCTCACACTCTCTCTCTTTAAAAAACAAATAAATAAAAAAAGAAATCCATTTCCCTTGATCTAGAAATGTGTCACAAAAAAAAGCAGAAGTGCCTGTAAGAACACATGTACAGGTAATTTCTTGTAGAATGGTTCTAATGCCAAAATGCTAGAAACAAAGTGATTATTTATAGTGAAATGGATGGATATAGAATATCCACATTGTAGAACAGTAAGAAGCCATTAGAAGAAATGAGAGCTATATCAAAATGGCTTAGAGGAATATCTAAGACATACTAAGTAGCAAAGGGAAGATGCAGAAAAGTTTCAGAGTAGGATTCCATTTTAAAATACAATTACTATTCCAAATACTTCTATCTGTAACAGATGCCTTATTACATTCACATGAAGAAAATGCAGAAATTTTAAGTTATTTACCTGACGTGGATTTTGCTGACCAAACTTAACCTGATGAGTAACAGCCTTAATAAACTTCTGTTGCTTTGCTCCTTTCTTATTCTTTAGACCAAAAGTTTTGTCCTGAATGAAAAAGAGTACAGAAATACCTTAGCAATTTATATTAATTTCTTATTGATTTTTTTCAGTCGTATCTAAAAATCACTCTTTCATTTACGTACTGGTAAAAAAAACCTTTTCTTTCTTATACTATATAAACATACAAAACACTAAAACATCAAGTCAAGCGAACATATGACCCAAGATTCTTTACAATTCAATGCATACTTACAACTGTCCTTATTAAACCTATTACTCTATGATGTTTTTTTCCAAAGTGTGCTTCAGAATATAAATTCTACAGGATGTGCAGTTGTAATACAGAACAAGATGACCTACAGTCCAGTAAGTTTAGGAAAATGCTTGGCTAACAGTGTTTTTAATTCTTAAACGTAAGATCTCTTAGAGCCTTTACCAGGAGAGATGCAGTATGCAGCAATTCTAAATCTTTTTTTTTTTTTTTTTTTTACTTCAGAATGCATTCTTCTCAGAGTACCCTAAGGGATTATGTACTATCAAAACACATTTTGGGAATACTGTATAACATTAAACACTGTACTGTTTTTTTTATTTTTTGTAAAAGAATTATCTTCTCAAAACAAGTAAAAAAAAATTTTTTTTTTAAGATTTATTTCCGGGGCACCTGGGTGGCTCAGTTGGTTAAGCAACTGCCTTCTGCTTAGGTCATGATCATGGAGACCCGGGATCGAGTCCCACATTGGGCTCCCTGCTTGGCAGGAAGCCTGCTTCTCCCTCTCTCACTCCCCCTGCTTGTGTTCCTTCTCTGGCTGTGTTTCTGTCTGTCAAATAAATAAAATATATTAAAAAAAAAAAAAGATTTATTTTCTAAGGGTGCCTTGAGTGGCTCAGTTGATTGGGCTCGGTTCTACTGAGCCAGTTACCAATTTATCCATATACTATCAAATTTCGTAGGCCGAGGTTCAAATAGACGTTTAATTTCATCGTTTTTAAACATTTTACTTTTTTGAGTAAGCTCCATGTCCAATATGGGGTTAAACTCATGACCTCGTGATCAAAAGAGTTGCATGCTCAGGGTATCTGGGAGGCTCAGCCAGTTAAGCATCTGCCCTTGGCTCCGGTCATACTAGGGTCCTGGGATCAAGTCCCATATCGAGTTTCTTGCTTAGCAGGGAGCCTGCTGCTTCCCCTGCTTGTTTTCTTTCCAACAAATAAAATCTAAAAAAAAAAAGTTGCATGCTCTACCAACTGAATTGACTAGATGCCCCTAGATATTTAATTTTAAAATGAGAGTCTGCATCTTTTTCATTCTGTTTGTGGGTGGGTCTGAGAAAGGATGAAGAGGCAAAAAGGTCTATACTTTTGAAAGAAACGTCGAGACCTTCTGAAAATAATCAGTCTGAAATAAACTATTTTAAAGCCTTAATTATGGTATTATTTCTGAGGGAAGGGACAAGGTAATAGGAAGTATTGCAGCTGCAGAATACCTATGTGGACACACTGGAAATGAAAAACAGTACTGATATGATTATTGAAAACATCCAGCATGACATAACTTCATAAAATCTCAAAATCAGTAAAATGGATCTTTCAATTTTCTTAATATTTGCAAAGCTGAAGAGTTTAGCTCTAGAAGGTTCTCATTGGTAAGTATCTTTTTATTTAGACAACACATCTATATCCATCCATATACCAAAATTTCACTTTCCTCTACTTAAATCTCTATCCTCATGTTCTAATATCCCATATTTCAAAATTCTACATGAATTTTCTATAATTACACATATAAAAAAAGTAAGAAGTACATACATGCTGAACTTGAGTTTTTCCAGGGCTGTTGTCCCTTGTTTTTGTAGGTAAGAGTTTAACATTCAAATCAGTAAGAAGAAAAATGGTCAAGTATATTGTGATATATGAAGAGAAATGAGCACATGCAGGCACCGGGTATGAAATGCCACTTTCCTATTACAAAAAGTGAGTTCTCCTGGGAAGTGGGGGAGATGGAAAATCCTAGATAAAAATTTCAAGATCAAAGTGCAACAGCATCTACATTAAGGCTTGCCAGAGAAGAGCGTAACTAGGATTCAAACCATGCCCCATACGTTAACCAATGGAGAATAAGCAAATTATGAAAAAACAAGACCAAACAACAAAGTAGATATTGACATATGAAGGTTTAAGAAAGAAAAAAGTGCTTTAAGGGGACTTGGCTAGTTAGAAAAAATACTCATGACAAAAGTTTCTGATAGAAGTATGTAAGCTCCAGATCCCAGAGTTTCGAAAAACAGTTTTTCAGGTTTAATTACACTGCTTTAGCACATAATTAACCAGCCTAAAAGAGATAATGAATGAGTTGTGTTTTTAAAGTCTCTAATTAGGTTAGAGCTCAGGAATCATTTTTTTTCCACAGAGACAGGGGACTCATCTATTTAGCATTCATGAAACCTAAACTCAACATACATTTTACTGAATCCTCTTAACAATCTTATGATTTATTATTACCTCACTCTCTTTAAGTGTTACACTGAAGCTTAGAACTGTTCAACAATTCTTCTGAAGTCATAGTGTATAGTGTAATGATTTAAAAGTGTAAGCTCTGGAGTCAGGCTGCCAAATTTCTAAGCTCAAACAAAACTGAGCAAATTACCTTCTCTGCCACAGTTTTCTTATTTGTAAAGTGACTCTAACCTTTTAGGACTGTGGTAAAAATTAAAGACTTACTACAAAGAAATAGTACAGCACACTGGTTAACAGTAAGAGGTCTGCCACCGCACTTCCTCGGTTTGAATCATGGTTCTGCCAATGGCCAGTTAGTAACCTTGGTGCCCTGTTTAACCTTTGTGCCTGTTTCCTCAATTATAAAAAGCTTAATACTTACCTCACTGCGAGAATTAAAGAAGCTGCATACATTTATCATTTGTACATGGCTTGTTTTCTCTCCTCCAACACACTGATAATTGTGTCTGGCTCACTAAATGTTAACTATGAAGTGACACAGATGATATCCGAACCAAGGTATATTTGACTCCAAGCAAAGTCTTTGTTCTTTCCACCATGAAAAATTATTTGCCAGAGAAATCTAGTTAGGTTACTGTGCAGGCTGGTACACAAAAAGCTTTCTGAATACCACATTGTTGATGTGCGATACCAACAACACCTACTGAAAACAGGATGGTTTATAATTTGGAATACTTCAAAAGGGCTTTCTCCCTTTTTCTTGAATTTAGGGCAAACTTAGGTGAAGATTAACTTGGATTATTTGGGGTAGGAAGATAGGAGACAGGAAGACTGGAGGTTACAACTGAACTGAAATCATGGTTAAAATAAAAGTGGGAAATAGTAGTCCTCATTGGATCAATAAGGTCCCAAAGTTTAGCTTATAATCTATTGTTCCTTATAAGGAACAATGTTCCTTATGTTCCTTATAAGGAACAATGTATGTATGTTTCAGATTTGGGAAACTGAATACAAAGCAGTTTAGAAAATACAGATATGTTTTAAAAAGTATGGCTCCCTGAAGCTCCAACAGCTTTAACATTCGGTGAACTCCAGACTTCACTTAAAACTGACCCTTTCTTCCCCTTCTCATCCCATTAAGTAAAATCATGCTTCTTTAACAGCCAGCCTTCACCCTTAAATAAGACGTGTGGGGGGGGGGAAGAGGGGGCATTGGGAGAGCAGGACAATACTGAATAGTACTCCAAGACAATGAAAGATTACCTTTGGGGACACTAGGGTAAGCAGAAGCTAGCACTGTTTTATTTCATTAGCCATTGTCTGCCTCCCCCACCTGCCACACTCACTGTCTGATGTATTTTTGTTCTCCATTCATGCAATGGATATTCTGTAGCTGGTTAATCTAACTTCAAGTAATCAACAACTGACCTTGCCTAAAGTTTTTCACTGGCAACCAATCATTTCTCTTTCTCCATCCTTTACACATCTGGATCCCATCTCTTTAGGTGGCTTACAACCACTTCCTTGTTCCTACAAGTCCTTAGCTGGACATCCTTTATTTGCATGCCCTACAACCTAAGGATCGCTTTTCCTTCCATAATCAAATCTACTTCTCAAAATTGACTTCAGGTTATTAAGCTATAAGAAAGTAAATGGTATTTGCCATTTGGGACAACTGCATGAGTGTCTAACAGAACCATAACACTTTTGATATACTCACTTCAGAAAGAAAATACCTATTAATTCAAATCAATTAATAAATTTTGGAAGATTTAAAGAGGGAAAGAAAAAAATGTAGGTAATGAAAATTATTTCAGGTGACAGAAAGTAAACCCTATACAGACAGCACAGGTCAGTCAATTTCTCCTAACTATTCTTTTTTTAATAATAAATAATAGCAACTGCCATTTATTAACTATATTTATGTCAAGTATTTTACATATGTCATTTCATTTAACCCACAGCTCTTGTAATATAGGAATTTAGCTCCATTTTGCTGATAATAAGTGCATCAGTCTTTGCTCCTAACTCCTCAATTTTCATCCTTAACCCCATGCACTAGCCATCAGGACGTGCTAGGGTTTTAGGGAAGTTAAAAAAAAGAAACCATCTATACTATTTAACAGAGAGGAATATATTGTTTCCTAATCAGGCTGAGTAAATGCATTTTCTACATAAATCTCATTTCACAACAAATGATAAAACTTAATACTAAATTCACAATATTGTTGTATCTCTCCACTGGTAGCAAATATCTATGCAGCAAACTTGAGTCTACAAAACCTTACTATCATTGAAAAAGAAAAAAAAAGATGCTCATCATATATGATAAATGGGGAGGGGGCAGGCTAATATCACCACTCTGTTAGGGTATTTTATTTTTGGTCAGTTAAAAAATGCAGCTGTCTTTTTTGCATTTTTCCTTGGCTAAGTCTTCATTAATGAAACTAAGGTTGCATTCTCTTTACCTTAAGAATAACTGTACAAAATGAATGAAGCCATTATATACCCACACATTTAGTTGATAAACAATTTTAGCTGATAAAAATTATATGACTTTAACATATAATTTCTTAAAACAAAAACACTCCTCATGTCAATTTAAAATAAAATAACTGCATATAGTTAAAGTTCAATAATGAGGAGGTATATTTTGTCAGGTAACATTTAATTTCATGTCTATAAGAAAATTTCACTTTGTATTATGTTAATTCAATCTTAGTAAAGGACACTGACAAGTAAAATGTGATCCCTGAAAGGTCCCTGGTTTACATAGCACTGAATGCTATGCAATCACCATTCCCAGAGATCTACTGAAGTGCCAGTAGTCCACACTGTTCAAAAAGGTGACAGTAGATACATGTGTGAAGATAGTCATTTGCTTTTAAAGTTCTGGCTATGCTGCTTCATCACAGTTCTAAATAGTACATACTGGCCATAAGAATACAGGTTCTGGGGGGAGGGGCACCAGTGGCTCAGTCAGTTAAGCATCTGACTCTAGACCTCAGCTCAGGCCTTGATTTCAGGGTTATGAGTTCAAGCCCCAAGTTGGGCTCCAAGTGGAGCACACTTAAAAAAAGAGAGAGAGGAAAAAAAGAAAGAAAAAAGAATACAGGTTCTGCTTCTGAGTTGGAATTCTGCAAAGATTACTAGAATTCTTTATAAGCATGTTAAACCAGCAGACTAAAAATGAAGACAAGTTCCAATTAGGTTTATACTATGAAGCCCTGAGGGATTTCATTGCTGTTTTCATGGTTATAAATACCAAATATTAAAAACAGTAATCGTTTGGATATGCCTGGGTGGCTCAGTTGGCTAAGTGGCTGCCTTTCCTGGGACTCAACATTGGGCTCCTTGCTCATTGGGGAGTTTGCTTCTTGCTCTGTCTGCGGTTCCCCCTGCTTGTGTGCTTGCTCTCTGACAAATAAATAAAATCTTTGAAAAACAAACAAACAAAACCAGTAATCATTTATAAATAAACTCATTTCAAAACACCCAACATGCATTTTGGTCGAGTTCTAATAAAAAGTAACAATTCCACAAAGGGTGTCCATTATTCGGGTATTTGTAAGCAGGAAAATGGTCATGGCTTTTTCCTGTTACACCCAAAGAACATGAAGAACTGTTTAAAAGTCACTGATGGTTCACTCTCTCAGGAAACTCACTGGTAGTGTCATTAGAAGGCAAATATAAAACATTCAAGAACGTCGATGGTGTTCCTCAGCCATAAAGAGCTATAGATTCAGTGCACTAAATGAATAAGTGTGTGTGTGTGTGTGTATATATATATGTGTGTAACAAATTCAAGTACGGCACTTAACCTAGTGACACTGAAACGATCTCTTTTAAAGCAGAGTCGATGTAATTCACAATATATATATCAACAGTACACAGGTACAAAACGGTGAGCTCCGACCTTAAAGAAACCTCCACTCTATGGAACTTGCAATGGATAGAAAAAGACACGAAGTGGTAATCTGTTGGTTCGAAAGTACTCCTCCTCCTAAGTGATAGGTAAAATTGGAACACAAAGGCTCGTCACGAGCCGACCCTCCCCCGAAAGAGTCTGGTCCAAGCCCATTCAGCGTATTTTCTAAAAAAACAAGCCTAGAAACGTCTTCAATTTTAATATCTAGCGAAGGTGAAAACCCTGAAACCGGCGGGGGAGAACGGGTGCCCTTTCGCACCTGGGTCGGTGAAGGCGGGTGTGTGGGCGGAGAAGCAAAGGCTGGGTGCGGGGGCGCCAGCAGCGTCACTATAGCGATGAGAGGTAGGGAGCGTCATCATGGGCCTGGGGAAGGGGCAGTGGGCCACAAAGCCAGAGGGGGACACGTCGCTCCGGAAGACGCGAGCAGGAGCCGTGGAGCGGGGAACCAGGAGGCAGCTTCTCTGAGGGCTCGCAGCATGGGGGAGGGGTGGGTACTCACTTCAATAATCTTCTCCTTCTTTTTCTGCTCCGCCTTTTTGCTGCCCCCGGCCTGAGCCTGTTTCTTGGGGGGCATTGCGGAGACAGGTGGCACCGGCCAGACTTAAGCGCAGCTGGACACCTTCAGGGGATCTGGCCCCGCGGCAAAAGGAAGAAGACACGGGCCTCCTTCGCCGCCGCACCGCACGGAAAGCAAGGCACTCACTCGCGGCGGAATCGCGGCCTTTGCGACAGGTCGGTGCCGCAGAGCATTGTGGGCCGCGAGGAGCGGCGCCCGGAAGCGGAGCTGCGCGTGCGCTTCTGCGGCTGCTGGCCAGGAGGGGGCAGGGAAGGGACGTGGGAAAATGACTTGGCATCACTTGTGATGTCTCTCGTCCACCTGGTACTTTCTGGATTGTGTCAGACCTTAGGATCAATGGGGCGAGTTGGTTGGCACCCGCTGCGCTTTGGTCCTCCTTTCAAGTTTTGTTTTGTTTGTTTGTTTTTTGTTTTTGTTTTTGCTGCGTATGGGCGATTCTTTTGTCCTGCCTGCTTAGTTAGTGATTGCCCTTAAATGATCACCGAACAGCCACCGCAACTCAGGGCTGCTTTCACGGCCACAGTACTCAGTTACTTTCTTACCATGCATTGATGAAACAGGGAAGGCGAATACAACATGCTTCCGGTTCCTGCGATGCTTTATTAAGATATAGAAAACGTTTTATTTCAAGGGTGCCAGAGGTGGCAGCCCAGAGAAGGGGGAACTTGAACTCTTTCAATGTATAGTACTTACCAAGTTATTTTCAGATTTTAGGAAAGTGTCTAGATGATTCCTAAAAACCTATTTATAATGTGAAATTAACCAAACCTAGTTTGGGGATGGAGAGCACATCTCAACAACTAACTTACTTTCTTTCTTTCTTTCTTTCTTTCTTTCTTTCTTTCTTTCTTTCTTTCTTTCTTTCTCTTTCTTTCTTTCTTTCTTTCTTTCTTTCTTTCTCTTTCTTTCTTTCTCTTTCTTTCTTTCTTTCTTTTTTCTTTCTTTCTCTTTCTTTCTTTCTCTTTCTTTCTTTCTCTTTCTCTCTCTCTCTCTCTCTCTCTCTCTCTCTCTTTCTTTTTTTCTTTCTTTCTTGATTTTATTTATTTGACGGAGAGAAACACAGCCAGAGAGGAAACACAAGCAGGAGGAGTGAGAGTGGGAGAAGCAGGCTTCCTGCCGAACAGGGAACCTGATGTGGGACTCAATCCCAGGTCTCTGGGATCATGACCTGAGCCGAAGGCAGTTGTTTAACCAACTGAGCCACCCAGGCGCCCTCAACAACTTTCATTGAGTTCTTCAAAGGCTGGAAACTACTTGGCACATTAGACACTTTATTTCATTTAGTTATCACAAAGACTTTGAGGTAGGAATTGTTATTATTTGCATTTTATAGATGAAGCATAGAAAGAAAGAAACATGCCCAAGGTTTTGTTAAAGGCTGAGCCAGGGATTTCAACTTTGGCAGTTTCGTTCCTATCTCAATTACTATTACCAATATTACAAAAGTCTAAATGTCTATCACTAATATTACAAAACTGGTCCTGTTTGAAAAAGTACGTGAATGAATGATTGGTGCCTGTTAATATTTCTACAAACCAAAATGCTGTTTTTTAAAAAATGTAATGCTTGGCTGTTATTTTTGTTCCATGATTATCATTTAAACTGTTTCTGTTAAAAAGCATTGTAGGGCCTAGGGTCATCTTTATAGATAAAGGTTTTAAATCTTTTTCATTAATTTCCATAAGGAGAAAACAAAGAATCTCTGTAATTAGTGCAATTCATTAGTTGAGTAGT
Organism: Spilogale gracilis; assembly: GCA_004023965.1. NCBI lineage: Eukaryota > Metazoa > Chordata > Mammalia > Carnivora > Mephitidae > Spilogale > Spilogale gracilis. Next base: position 43,358 of record PITA01002145.1, on the reverse strand, counting down.
AGCTCCCTACAGAAGCTAGATAATGCCAAAGAATCCCACCTATGGGTGTGTGTGCTTGTGTATATGTGTTTGTGTTTATACAGATCTTTCTGAACTTATGTTGAAGTTACGTCCTGATAAAACCATGGTAAATTGAAAATATCATTAAGTCAAAATGCAGTTAATGCATTTAATCTACTAAGCATCATAACTTAATCTAGCCTACCTTAAACATGTTCAGAACACTCACATTAGCTTACAGTTGGGCAAAATCATCTAATGTAAAGCCTATTTTATAATGAAGTATTTAATAGCTCATGCAATTTATTGAATGTTGTACTGAAAGGAAAAAACAGAATGGCAGGGGTGCCTGGATAGCTCAGTCATTAAGTGTCTGCCTTTGGCTCAGGTCATCCCAGAGTCCTGGGATCTAGCTGGAGCCCCTCATGGAGTCCTGCGTCAGGCTCCTTGCTCAGCAGGAGGCCTATTTCTTCCTCTACCACTCCCCCTGCTTTATTCCCTCTCTTGCTGTCTCTCTGTCAAATAAATAAATAAAATCTTTAAAAAAAAACCAGAATGGCTGTATGGGTAATGAATGGTATGGGTCTGTTGGTTGTTTACCTTTGTGATCACATGGCTGACTAGAAGCTGTGGCTGCTGTTTCTGCCCAGCATCAGGAGAGAGTATCTTAACACATATCAGTGGCCTGGGAAAAGATGAAAATTCAAAATTTGAAGTATGATTTCTGTTCAGTGCATATCGCCTTTGTATCATTGGAAAGTCAAAAAATTGTAAGTCAAAACTTCATATGTCAGGGACTATCTGTATACACACTCATGAAATTTACTTCATCTGGGCTCCTATCCCAGGAGCCTGTCTTCTACTTACTTACTCACGTCCCTATTTATTTCCTTGTTTATCTTTTATTATTTTTGTAGTTGTTCTTGTTAGAGCACAGAGGAACCCAGCCTGCTTCCCCCTTTACTCAGTTTTATAATTGATTTGATTCTTTGGGGATTCTCTCCTTTAAGAAGGGTGGAATATAGTTGTCTTCATTGTTTCTTTTTAGTGCTTTCAAAAGTACACTGTGGGGGCACCTGGGTGGCTCAGTGGGTTAAAGACTCTGCTTTCAGCTCAGGTCATGATCTCAGGGTCCTGGGAACGAGGCCTGCATCCAGCTTTCTGCTCAGCAGGGAGCCTGCTTCCCCCCCCCCCCTCTGCCTGCCTCTCTGCCTACTTGTGATCTCTCTCTCTCTGTCAAATAAATAAATAAAATATTTTTTTAAAAAAGCACGCTTTGGGCCCTTTGTTTTTTGAAGAATTTTTACTGACAATTGTTCCTATGAATCTGATGAATAATAAGTAACAAATATGGGGGAAGTACAAAAAATCTAGAATCTCATAAATTATAATAGTAGTGCCAGGTCCATAATTTTTAACTACCTTCTGCCTTTCACATTTGCTTTTGTTTCTGCCCTGAAGTTGTGATTTATGTTGAGGAAAAAGATCCTTCCTGGCCTCAGGTGAAAAATAAACATTTCTTAATATGGTGTCTTCTCTGATAGTTCTCTGTCATAGTCATTTCTTTACCAATTATAAATCTGACTAATTGAATTCACTGTTTTCTAAAATAAGGTAATTGATGGTTTGCAATCTCTGATAGGAAATGGCAAGAAGAGGAGAAATTCTATACCTTCCGCTCCATTTCTTCATAATCAAACTAAACTTCCACAAAACAAAGTTTAAAGTTGTAGTCAGGGGTTACCAAATACAAATGCCCAAAAGGCAGGAATATAAATTTGGGTGTCAAGATGAGTGAAATACATTAGGGAATAGTGGACCAAGGCCAAGCCTGAATGGACACCATTAAAGAGCCAAAAAAAAAAAGCAAAAACTGACCAGCTGATCTGATGGACAGTCTGTGAATTTACTGCCTTGGATACCATTCCCAAAACTTTACATCTTTAGAAGACATCAGAATATGTTTTTTGAAAAAAAAAAAAAAAAGAATATGAACCCGAGTCACTAGGGTGTAGATTTGGTATGGAAGTAGACTTTTGTTACCCAACATCCAAAGGTCCTGCCTGACCATGGTTAATAATACTGTACTACATACTTGAAAATTTCTGAGAGAATAGATCTTAAAAGTTATTTCACACATAACAGAAGAAGTAACTATGTGACATGATGGATGTGTTAACTACTTTATCATAGTAATCATTTTGCAATATATATACATATATTAAATCATGTTGTATACCTTAAACTTACAGTGTCATATGTTACTATATATCAATTAAAAACAGGGTAAGAAAGAGAAAGGGGTAGAGATCCAAGACGTAAGACAAAGCAAACAAAGGTCCTCCCTGTGTGTGTGTGAAAGAGAAATTACCCATTATAAGTCCCACTCTACAGGCTAAATGGGGGCAAGTTTCTCCTTTTCCCTTATCCACACAACCAGATCCTCAATACATAATCTAGGGCAGGGCAGGCAGATTGTTCTGTTCTCTCCCACCCACACCTAAGGCTTTTGTTCTGAAAGGAATGAGGCAAGACTCAGGAAGAGTTCTGGAGTTCTTAAGGGCATTATAGGGATTACAAATCCAGTGGTGGTAGGCCAGTGGCAGCATCTGCACTAGACTTTTTTACATTTTTTGCTATTCTCTCTTTCCTAGCCTGATTTTCTAGGCTCCCCAAGATTCTGATTTACTAAGATTTCCAGGATTCCTTAAATTCTGTGAGAAATATTTCCAGTAAATTCACTTTTTACTTGTTAGTCTTGATTTTAGTTGTTTGCAAGCAAGGACTCTGTAGTGGAGTGAATTGTGCTCCCCCTTTATTCATATGTTAAAGCACTATTCTCAGTACCTCCAAATGTGAGAATGTGACTGTATTTGGAGATAGGGCTTTTCCAGAGTTGAATAAATTAAAACGAGGTGATTAGGGTTGGCTGTAATCTAACCAGAGTTCTTATAAGATGAGGAAATTTGGACACACAAAGAGACATTAGACATGCCTGCACTCAAAGGAAATATCACAGGAAAGAGCAGGAAAGCAGCCATCTGTAAGCCAAGGAGAGAGGCCTCAAAAGAATCTAACACCTTGATCTTGGATTGCCAGCCTCCAGAATCGTACGAATATAATTTCTGTCTCCTTTAAGACAATTTTTTCCTCTCCAAAATAATAAACTATTACAAAAGATTTGCCAGTGTTTCAATAGAGCATGTAAAATCTCTTTTAACTTGTCAGTTTGAGTTTAAATTCCATAAAACTTCACTTCAACCTACACTGACATAAAATTTTCTTAAATGAGTGACTTATGTGGGTGACTTATCTGTTGCTATTTGAAACATTTCTTAGTGCCATTCTGATAATAGTTATTATGGCACTTGTCAAGATATCAAGATGTACAATTTCCAAATATTTTTGCTTCATTGAAGTTAAAACCATTTCCTGTCAATCATGTCATTTCCCTAGTAATAGTTTTCTGAATATTTCCCATGGTCCTTTGAATTCAATATTAAGGATCCTATACTTTCCTCAGCCTGATAATGATTACTTCTTATCTAGTTATTTCAGTTTATGAGTCCATTTTAGGACAACTTTTCCTATCCCCTCTGTACCCACATACTAGACTCCACACTTTGAGTTTTTCATAAATAGCCTCAAGTATATAACAGAAGCTCATGTATATACCTACCTTTCCTCTAGGTACCATAAATAGACACTCTGATGAATCATCTTGGGCTCCTCCTTCAGCTTCCAAATCCAGCCAAGTCCCAATTACTCTCTTCCTTTTATTTTTTAAAAAGATTTATTTATTTTAGAGAGAGAGAGACAAAGAGAGCAAGAGAGTGAGTCGGGAGGGGGACAGGAGGGACAGAGGAAGAGGGAGAGAAAGCCTCAAGCAGACTCTGTACTAAGCGGAGGAGTCTGATGTGGGGCTTGCTCCCATGACCCTGAGATCATGACCTGAGCCAAAACCAAGAGTGGGATGCTCAACCTTCTGTGCCACCCAGGTCCCCTCTAATGACTCTACTTTTTAAGAATTTTTCAAATTATGTCCTTCCTACCTCACTACTTTATTTCTAGGCCACATCTCTTGCTTGAGCTATTATAAAAAACTCATATTCTCATTTTCAATCTTTCTCCTTCACATGTGTTCTTAAAAAGTTAGTAGATTGCTAACATTTTCAAACAAATGAACAAAGAGAAAACAAGCAATCATGGATAAAATACTTCATGTGACTTAATGTTTTATATACATTTCAAATGATCTGAGGATATTATATCAAATGAGCCTTATTTTCTGTTTGAAATGTATCTAGGTTTTTGTGAAATTAAATGTATATATATTTTTTCTTATTGCCCAAATAACACCACAACTTGCAGATGTCTGCTATCTGAACACATTTTCGAATAACTGATTTAATTAATCAAACACCATGTCACCTATGTATCTGGATTTAGTGCCAGTTATCCCAGAATGCTAAAATCTTTGAAGTGGTTTTTAAGTTTGTTCCTGGAAAGAACTATCAAGTTAAGTGCTTAATTTTTCTGTTAAGAAAGCTAACTTCTTTTCTATGATACAGTGTTTAGAAGATCAAATTTTAGAGCCAGAATTATGTGGGTTAAATCTCATCCCTTCCACTCCTGTAAGTGATTTTAGGCAAATTCCTGAATACTTCTAAACTTCAGTTTCCTTATAAATAAAAGAGAAACAATTATACTGTCTGTAGCTTACAAAGCTTTTGGAAGGATGAAATGACATTATGCATCAGAGTACATGACACATGGTAAGCACAAAATTAGTTTCCATTACTATATAATCAAGGCCATAGTATAAAGAAGTAAATAATTTAGTGCTGACTCATTAATTTCTAAAGGAACTCACTCCAAGAAATATTAGGAACGTATAAGTGGGAGATTGGGTGACTAGGTGTGGGAGCTGAGGAGTCAGAAAGTAAGGAAAAGATTTCCATCTGTCAAGCATGGCCAAATGATCAATGACAATGTTAGGTAGGTTACATTGGTAATGTACAGAGTATAGGGGGTGGGGGGCTCTATTGAATATAGGGTGCTAGCAGGATTTTCATATAGAGAAATAGCATATAAATATTTGGCATATGGCATATTGGAAACTCAGGAGAGACTTTGGAATATATGCATGTCAACGGGAATGGACAAATTTGAGCGGGATTATACAGAGCAAAAACAATAGGAATATAGGGGAACAGCATTTAAAAGGCAGACATAGGAAAACCAGCTCAGGAAGGAAAGTGAGAAGAGGCAACTGTGACAGGGATGCTTATTGAGATGAACCTTTCAAGTAGGAGGTTGTCAACAGGGTAATTTTGACTCTGGAGTTGGTTTAAAAATGTGGCTACTTATTTAGAATTAGGATGAATTGTATTGAACATCCAATGTAAGACATAAAGATCCGATGTTTGTAGATATTTCAAACTGTCTTTGCCTGTATTTCTTTTCTTGTATATATGGATGCTGCTATTGGCTGGTAACCTGCATTTTATGATAAGGGTTCTGTATTTAAGGTATGGTTGGCCTTATTGCTTCTTTGGGGTCTATTTTTCTGCCAAATCTCCACATGACTGGCTCATTTTCATCTCAGAGGTCCCCAATTCCTCCAAATGCCTACCTGTGACCATTATATCTAAAGAACTTCCATCCCCTACTCCAGTTAATCTCCATCTCATCACTCATCATTCTTTAGTAGCATTTACCACAATCTCTAATTACTTTGTGCTTTTGTCTCTTTATTTCTTACATGGATGTCTCTTGCTCCAGAATGTAGACTTCATGGGAGTAGGGATCCTAAGTGTCTTGTTTACCACTGCATTAATAGCACCTAACACAACCTGTCTCTTGAAGTAATTCAATGAATATTTGTATGTATGTGGTTTTTTTTAAAGCAAGTTATGGTTAAGAACCGAGGTGATAGCGGAGAGTTCCTTCCCATTTACTCTGCAAAAGTATATTTAGTTTTGGTATTTATCTATGAAAAATGAATTTAATAAAAGCCTCTGGGCCAAGATCTTTTGAGTATCAACTTCCATCTGGGGAATTTTCCAGTAATTATGGGGATGCGCCATATGTCACTAAATGCCAAGATTCCACAAGAAAAGGACAAAATGAATAGGTGAGGTTTCTGAAGATAAACATCTTTAATTAATAAAGGCACATTTGTAGGCTTCCTTTCTTCCAGTTCTCCTGATGACACAGCTGCTTATTATGAAATGAGGATTTTTAATGGTGTGTTGGGGGTGGTAGTGGATGGGGAATGGCAATGTGGAGAAGGGTGTAAATGCTACTAAAATGTTTACTTGTGGTCTGGTCTTGAAATGACTCTTTGTCTTCTTTAATGATGAGTGTTTACAGCATAAAATTTAACTGTGTTCCAAAATTTCTGTGCGAGAAAGTGTCTTCCTGCAATAGTTACTTTGCAATTCCTGGAGGGGCAAGTAGTGTCACTAGCAATCACATTTTCCAAATTAAAAAGTGGGAAACATAATCTGACAAATTTATTCATGTTCTTATGAGGAAATAAAGACAGAACATCTGATATTGAAGCAGTCATGAATACATTCATGACATATGGGTGACAAAGATACGCCAACAGTTATGCAAGATGTGATGGTGTGATAAAAATGATTCTCACCTAGGAAAGTCAGAGAGAGGAGCGTACAGGAGGTGCTGTTTGAACTCTGAGTATTGGAGTTTACCAAGCAGAGTGGAGAGTGGTGGGTATTTCATACAGAAGAGAGCATGTGCAAATATATGACTGTGTGGAAAGTACATGACATTTTGGGGGAATGCCAGTGATTTGGTGAAGATGTGTTAGGACAGTGACAAGAGATGAAGTTAAGAACATTTTAGAATTAGATTTTAAAGGGCCTTATATATCATTTTAAAGGACTTGGACTTTAAACTGAAGTTATTAGTGAGCCATTCAAGGCTTTTATAGAGATGTATTATCTCAGATATATATTTTAGCCAAGATAAATCTGACAAGAGATAAATTAGAAAGAGGAGAGACTAGACATAGAGATCAATTATTAGGCAACCATAGTAGTCTTAGAGAGAAATGATGACAGATTTACAAAGATAGTGATGATGAAGAGAGGAAATAAATTGAGAGTTACTTAGGAGGTATAAACAGTGAGGATGAATCTATATCAAAGGCATGAAAGGGGAGAAGAGGTAGGAATTGAGAATAATTTCATGTTTTCTACTTGGAAACTGGGTTGAAAATCTAGAAGAATCTATCTGAACTGGGAGCAGAGAGAGAGGAAAACAAGAATTTGGTTCTAGTTAAGGTGAATTGGCTTTCGGTTGATGTATGACAGGCAGTTGACAATACAAACATGAGTTTTGGAAGAGAGGTCAGAACTAGAATAGTGAAGCTCAAATAATGATTTGAGATTCAATATAGAAGAATATATTCAACAAGATAGATGGCCTTTGGAACCATGGGAATAGTTGAGATCACTGAGGAAGAGCAAATAAAGTGAGAAGGTAAGAGGACTGAGATAAGACCCCTAAGGAACAGTAACATTCAAGGTATGCAATGTAAAAGTCTCTGGTAAAATAAAAATATGTCCACATACTAACTGATACTTTTCAAGAGGTAGAATCTAATTCTTCTCTTCTTGAGTTTTGGGCTGAGTTTAGTGGCTTACTTCCAACAAATAGAATTAAAGTAGAAGATGCACTTTACAACTTTAAATACTAGGGCACAAAAGGTATTGCAGCTTTCTATTGGTCGGTCTGTCTGTCTGTCTCTCTACCTCTTTGCTTGATCTGAGGGAAGTCATCTGCCACGTCATGAAGACACTCAGGCAACCTACATGTAGAAAGACCCATGTAGTGAGGAACTGAGGCTTCTAGCAAACAGCCAGCGAGGAACTGAAACATCTGTAAAAAGCTGGAGAGAAGCTGAGGACTTTGCCCAACAGCCACATGAATGAAGCATCATGAAAGAGGATCCTCCAGTCTCATTCCAACCTTTAGATGACTGTAGCCCCAGTCAACATCTTTTTTTAAAAACATTTTATTTATTTATTTGACACAGAGAGAGAACACAAGTAGGCAGAGAGGCAGGCAGAAAGAGAGAAAGAGAGAAGGAAGCAGGCTCCCCGCTGAACAGAGTCCGATGTGAGCCTTGATCCCAGGACCCTGAGATCATGACCTGAGCCGAAAACAGAGGCTTTAACCCACTGAGCCACTCAGGCACCTCCCAGTCAACATCTTAACTGCACCTCATCAGAGACCCTGAGCCAAAATGCCCCTGTCCCCCAAACCCAAGCTGCTCCTAACTTCCTAACCAACAGACATTTTGAGTGAATTAATATTTATTATTTCAAACCCCAAAGTTTTAGGGTGATTTGTTGCAAAGGAATAGATAACTAATACAAAGACACTGAAGAAAAAAAAGACAAGGATTCATCAGAGAGGTAGGAGGAAAACAAAGAAAAACTGTTGAAAAAACAAGAGAAGAGAGTTTTTAGGAGGAGGAGTTAGGTAAAATGCAATAGGTGAAAGTACTACACACGGAAAAGTCCTTTGGTTCTGGTTAAGAGGGCCATGATGACCTAAATGAGAGCCATTTTACCAGAGTTATGGTAATAAAAGCCACATTGAAAAATCAATTAGAAAGGGGGAACAATAAATATAAATGACATCTTAAGGATACTGGAAATAAGAGGGAAAAAAATTTGATTGAGGAAATGACAGAAATAAGGAAAGATCTGTCCAAGGTAGTGGGGGAGCTTGAATGTGTTTATAGATTGAGAGGTTGAAGACAGCCTAGATGTAGCAATTATTTCATTTTATTTCTTAAAGACTTCCTTTGAGAGAGAGAGAGCGAGAGCACAAGCAGGGTGAGGGACTGAGAGAAAGGGACTAGCAGACTCTCCAGTGAACAGGGGACCCAACATGTGACTTGATTCTACGACCTGAGCTCATGACCTGAGCTCATGACCTGGGCTGAAGTGAGATGCTTAACCTACTGAGCCACCCAGGTGCCACTAGATGTAGTGATTATGAGTGAATTAGTCAAAATCAAAGAGGCTGAATATGATTCCATGGAAAACATTGGAAAAACTGATTTCTTTGGAAAGGTTAGGAAAATACCAGTCTCTATGAAATAAGAGGAAATGGAGTATGAGTGGGTACAAATAAAGGTGTTTGGAGGTAAAGGTAAAAGCAAGTAAGCTTTTTTTTCAGTAGTCAACTTAAAAGAAAAAACATTGACTAAAAATAAGGAGAATGAGGTGGATAGGCAGGTAACTTACGACCTTACTGGGAAGCATTCTGCACCTGTTCCAGATCAGTCTCTCCTACCTTGATCTGTCTCTTTCCACAATGGACCTTTTCTCTCCAATTCATGTACTATTGAATACTGCTGGAGGAAATCATGCTAATTGGTGTTTTTAATGTGTTTAAGATATATTCTTTCCTATATGTTCTTGTGAGGAAAGAGTTTTTCTGTAAATGGAGTATGTTATGTAACTTCCACTAGAGGAAGAAAATGCCAGCTACTTCATTGAGGCCTACAGAATAGGATATAGGAAATAACATGCTGATTCACTATCAGTTGTCTTATGGAAGGCTATAGCCCAGTAGTCTGTCCAGCTTTCTGACTCCTACTTGTTACTGAGGATTAATGGCTTAGTAAATCACAATTTATTGTCTGACTTACCTGCATTTTTTTTAACCAACTACAATAAATTCTCGAGTAAATTGGAGGGAGAACTGGGACATATTAATTCAAATGTCAAGTGCAAACAAAACTCAAAGATACACAGAGCAAACAGTCTCCTTCAGTAAATCGTCTCCTTTTTGTATTGTGAGGCAAGGGTAGGTAGTACACACAGATCTGAAAAAGCCATTATGTGAAAGAAGGCACAATAAACCCAACAAACTTTATTTCATGGCTTTGACCAAGTTATTAGTTTCCTATAAAAATGCAACGGATCCTCCAAATGGAAACTTTCATGTAAAAAAATACGGAAATTTTCTGACATTTACGTGTGAATCCAATGTGTAATTCATGTTTCATTGCCATATGCCAAGGCTAAAAATCAAAATACACTTTTTTGCCACTTAAATAAAAAATAGGTTTTTAAGTTGCTGTATTCTGAAAATTGGTTTTAGTGCTTGTGGTTTGATGGCTTTGCTTGAATAGCTATAAGAATCATATATTGGTTTAAACATTTGCCGAATGCTTTAACTTACATCACCTACCTAATATGAGCTAATAAAAAGATCTGTTTTTAAAGATAGAGTTATAATATCCTCCAGTTTTCAAGTAAGAAAATTTAGGCTTATGTAAAACACATTAGTTTTCTAGAGACACTTATTTAATTTGAAGAGACAGTCACTTATTTAAATTGAAGATTTCAAAGTCTAGGCTTTTAAGAAGTTGGGCAGCATGGATTTTACTGGTATTCAGTTTTCAGTTCAACCAGTATTTATTGAGAACCACATACTTTTGGAACTGTGCTTTATTTCACTGTGTTTGGTGAAATTGGTGTTTGTTTGTTTTTAAGATTTTATTTATTTATTTGACACAGAGAGAGAGAGAGATCACAAGCAGGCAGAGAGGCAGGTAGAGAAAGAGGAGGAAGCAGGCTCCCTGCTGAGCTGAGCAGAGAGCCCGACATGGGACTCGATCCCAGGACCCTGAGATCATGACCTGAGCTGAAGGCAGAGGCTTTAACCTACTGAGCCACCCAGACACCCCGAAATTGGTTTTAAAAAATGATTCAATTATAAGTCAAATTTTCAAATTTTCTGGTTTTATATTAACTTAGAAAACTGTGTATCTCTCTTCATAGAGTTTAGTTTTCTACAAAATACTTTTTTGTTTACTGCATTAGCTTCGTAGCCAATTTTTCTGATTTCAGATAGTAAAACCCTTAGTATTGAAAGAAATAATCAACAAGAAAAATCTCAAATATACAACCTAGCATTCCACCTAAATGAGCTAGTAAGAGAACAAAAAATGAAACCTAAAGGCAGGAGAAGAAGGGAAATAATAAAGATTAGAGCAGAAATAAATGATACGGAAACAAACAAATAAAAACAAATAAATAAAACCAGGAGCTCGTTCTTTGAAACAAATAAAAAATTGATAAACCCTTAGCCAGACTCATTAAAAAGAAAAGAGAATGGACCTAGATAAATAAAATCATGAATAAGAGAGGAGAGGTCGCAATCAACATTATAGAAATACAAACAATTATAAGAGAATATTATGAAAAATTATATACCAACAAACTGGGAAATCTGGAGGAAATGGATAAATTCCTTGAAACATAAATTACCAAAACTGAAATAGGAAGAAATAGAAAACATGAACAGACCCATAATCAGCAAAGAGAATCAGTAATCTAAAATCCCCCCCCCAAAAAACAAGTGTCCAGTGCTTAAGGGCCTCACAGGGGAATTCTGCCAAACTTTAAAGGAGAGTTTGTACCTATTCTTCTCAAACTTCTCCAAAAAAATAGGAAAGGAAGGAAAACTTCCAAATTCTATAAGGCCAACATTTCTTTGGTTCTAAAACTGGACAAGACAAGATCTCCACTAAAAAGGAGATCTATAGGCCAATATCCCAGATGAACATGGATGCAAAAATTCTCAACAAAATACCAGCAAACTGAATCCAATAGTACATTAAAAGAATTGTTCACCACGATTCCTGGGTTGCAAGGGTGGTTCAATATTTGCAAATCAATCAACATGATACAAAAAATATAGCATACGTTCTTGAGAAAAACCCTTAACAAAGTAGGGTTAGAGGGAATATACCTCAACTTCATAAAGGTCATATAGAAAAGACCCATAGCTACTATCACCCTCAATGGGAAAAACCTGAGAGATTTTCCTCTGAGGTCAGGAACAAGACAAGGATGTCCAGTCTCGCTGTTGTTATCTAATATAGTATTAAAAGTCCAGGCCTCAGCAATAAGACAACAAAAAGAAATAAAAGGAATCTGAATCAGCAAGGAAGAAGTCAAACTTTCACTATTTGTAGAAGACATGATAGTCTATGTAGAAAACCTGGAAGACTCCACCAAAAAATTGCTAAAACTGGGGCGCCTGGGTGGCTCAGTTGGTTAAGCCACTGCCTTCGGCTCAGGTCATGATCCCAGAGACCTGGGATGGAGCCCCACATCGGGCTCCCTGCTGGGTGGGAAGCCTGCTTCTCCCTCTCTCACTCCCCCTGCTTGTGTTCCCTTTCTAGCTGTGTTTGTCTCTGTCAAATAAATAAATAAATAAAATCTTTAAAAAAAATTGCTAGAACTGATATATGAATTCCATAAGGTCAGAGGATACAAAAATCAATGTACAGAAATAAGCTAGATTTCTATACATCAATAATGAAGCAGCAGAAAAAGAAATCAAGGAATGGATCCTATTTACAATTGCACTAAAACCCATATGATACCTAACAAAGAGGTAAAAGATCTGCACTCTGAAAACTATAAAACACTGATGAAAAAGAAACTGAAGATGACACATAGAATTGGAAAAACATACCATGCTCTTGGATTGGAAGAACAGATATTGTTAAAATGTCTATACTACCCAAAACAATCTACACATTTAATGCAATTGCTATCAAAATACCACCAGCATATTTCACAGAACTAGAACAAGCAATCCTAAATTTGTATGGAACCACAAAGACCCTGAATAGCCAAAACAATCTTGATAAAGAAAAGCAAAGATGGAAACGATCCACAACTATATGGTTAACTTATCTTAGACAAAACAGGAAAGAATATCCAATGGAAAAAAGAGTCTCTTCAATAAATGGTGTTGGGAAAACTGGACAACAACATACAAAAGAATGAAATTGGACCACTCTTTTATACCATACACAAAAACTAATTCAAAATTGGTGAAAAACCCAAATGTGAGATAGGAAACCATCAAAATCCTAGAGAACATAGGCGGTAACCTCTTTGACACAGTTCTACCAACTTCTTTCTAGATATGTCTCCTGAGGCAAGGGGGGAAAAAAGCAAAAATAAATTATTGGTACTTCACCAAGATAAAAACTTCTGCATGGTGAAGGAAACAATCAACAAAACTAGAAGGCAAACTTGAATGGGAGAAGATATTTGCAAATGACATATCTTATGAAGGGTCAGTATCCAAAATCTATAAAGAACTTGTCACACTCAACATCCAAAACCCAAATAACCCAGTTAAAAAATGGGCAGAAGACATGAATAGCCATTTTTTCTAAAGACATTGAGATGGATAACAGACACATGAAAAGATGCTCAACATTACTCAACATTGAAATGCCAACCAAAACTACAGTGAGGTACCAACTCACACCTATTAGAATGGCTAAAATGAACAAAATGAATAGTCCACTTAAAAAATGGGCAGAAGGCATGACTAGACATTTCTCCAAAGAAGACATACAAATGGCTGGTAGATACATGAAAAGATGGTCAGCGTTACTGATCATTGGGGGAATAAAAATCAAAACTACAATGAGATATCACCTTACAGTTTGCATTTCCACCAACAGGAAGAGGGTTTCTTTTTCTCCACAACCACAACACCTGTTGTTTTCTGTGTTGTTGATTTTAACCATTTCACAGGTGTAAGGTGCAAACTGTTGCAGCCGCTCCGGAAAACAGTATAGAATTTCCTCAGAAAGTTAAAAACAGAACTACCCTCTGACCCAGAAATTGCACTACTAGATGTTTATTCAAAGGATACAAAAATACTGATTAGAAGGGATTCATGCACCCCAATGTTTATTGCTGCATTATCAATAGCTGAATTATGGAAAAAGCCCAAATGTCCATCGACTGATGAATGGATCAAGAAGAACTGGTATCTGTGTACAATGGAATACTACTCAATCATAAAAAGAATGAAATCTTGCCATGTGCATGGCATGGATGGAACTAGAATATTATGCTAAGCAAAATAAGTCAGTCAGAGAAAGACAAATATCATATGATTTCACTCTGCAGAATTTAAAAAACAAAACATATGAACATAGAGGAAGGGAAGGAAAAATAATATAAGGTAAAAGCAGAAGGGAAGCAAACCATAAGATACTATAGAGAACAAATGGAGGGTTGCTGTTGGGCAGATGGGCTAAATATGCAATGGGCATTAAGGAGGGCATTTGTTTTGTTTTGTTTTGTTTTTTTTAAAGATTTTATTTATTTGACAGAGAGAAACCAGCTAGGAAGGGAACACAAGCAGGGGGAGTGAGAGAGGGAGAAGCAGGCCTCCCGCCGAGCAGGGAGCCTGATGTGGGACTCGATCCCAGGACTCCGGGATCATGACCTGAGCCGAAGGCAGTCGCTTAACCAACTGAGCCACCCAGGCGCCCCTAAGAAGGGCATTTGTGATAAGCACCAGATGTTGTATGTAAGTGATGAATTGCTGAATTCTATACCTGAAACTAATATTACACTATATGTTAACTAACTGGAATTTAAATACGAACTTGAAAAAAAAAATTTGGAAAATCTACATAGCTAGTTGAACGGATGTATTTCAAAAGACCAGTGCATGAATTAATAAAATTATATGTGGGTAAAATACTCATTAAAAATAGAAGATGTGGGACGCCTGGGTGGCTCAGTTGGTTAAACGACTGCCTTCGGCTCAGGTCATGATCCCGGAGACCCGGGATCGAGTCCCACATCGGGCTCCCTGCTCGCCGGGAAGCCTGCTTCTCCCTCTCTCACTCCCCCTGCTTGTGTTCCCTCTCTGGCTGTGTTTCTCTCTGTCAAATAAATAAAATCTTAAAAAAAAAAAAA